>CAHIKZ030001813.1:5120000-5182500 GCA_903632075.3 Acanthosepion pharaonis
CGCTGCTTAACTTCGGCGATTGTAATGGAACAGGTGTTCCAACGTGATGTGGACTAAGCCACTACATCTGAGTGAATACAATTTACATTGACTGATTGAATCAAAGAACACCATGCTTCATTGAGTTGATTCGTGTTTCTTGCATGGTAAAGGATTTTAGTCCAAGATCCACTTTTGGAATGTAACTTGTTATCTTCTCAAGCTAACCAATGCATTGATGCATACTTATTGCTTACTTCAATGTGATGCTATAGAAATAAGATTGTTTTAATTATCAGATAAATGGTTCATACCTCACAAGCTCCAGGAAGCACTGAATTCCGTTTCATGTCAGCATCAGATGACCCGTCATGTTTCAGATATGGTATCTTTGGCGTTTTATGTCAAGATGTTTAGTATATATTACCGAAGGCGTTCAGATTAAAATCTGCAAATATGTATATGAGTATGTAAAATATTATCGAAAGCCTTTGTGAGAAATCATTACTATCTCTTTCCTTCTTTTCTTTATTTTTTTCTCTTTTTTGTGTCTGGCTTTTTTATTTAAGCAAATCGTCGTCGTCGTCGTCATCATCATCATCATCATCATCATCATCATCATCATCCTTTCCTCTTACTATTGATATGGCTTATCTGAATTTTATTATCGTTAGCCACGATCCAATAATAATCAATAATCATCTGTTCTTTGTCCATCCATAATTTTAATTTTGTTCTTTTCTCATGTTCGTTTTATTTCTTGCTTACTCTTCATTCCATTTTGTGGTTTGAATCATTCATTTTCTCCAGTTTGTTATTATATATGCAGTTACAGTGGTCCAGATAAACATCAACCTCTATCACGTCGATTATAATTCTCTCAGTTTCATATAAAATCCACGCCAGGTAATTATGTTGTCAAACTTAAAATTTCTCTCGAGTTGGAATTCATTCAACACAGCACTAAACTAAAATATCTAACCCAGTTTGAATTTCTTTGATTCATTTTTATTGATTGATTAGTTTTCTACGGCTTATCAATCCATTGCAAGTTATTTAAAGCCAGAAAATATGTTTGGATTTTTTTTGTATGGGGGTAGATTATAATGGTTTTAGTGATACAAGTCTTACTAATTAATCGATAGCTGGGGTGGGGGAGAAGGATATTTGTGCATTAGTGAATATAACAAACCCGACGGGAATCGAAACTCGGCACACCGATTAACAATTCCAAGACATTATCTCTTGCAAGATCCGCATATCCGAGATTATGGCACCTGGTACTGACCAAGTTCGACGTTGCTTGAGTTCGGTGATCGTAGCGGTTTTCTAAGCTTAGCTTAGATGTGGTACAATGCCGGAAGTATGGGGCACCCAGTGAGAATCAAACTCACTATTCAGTCGTAATGGTTCTAACGAGACAAGCTTGCTAACCATTACACCGCCTCGAGGTGCCCTTTTTCTAAGCTTAGCTTATATGTGGCACAAGGCCGAAAGTATGGGGCACCCAGTGAGGATCGAACTCACTATTCAGTCGTAATGGTTCTAGCGAGACACGCTTGCTAACCATTACACCGCCTCGAGTTGCCCAAATTCGGTGATCGTATGGGAACCCGTGTTTCAACCTGATGGGCCGTAAGCCGATCGTTTGATTTTTACAATCTATTACTTGCATGAATTACACTTATTGGTTGCTAATGTTTTCCTTAAGTAAATTAATGTTAGTAATAAATAAATCATCATTGTCATCATTATCATCATCATTATGGGCATCAACATTCAGCATCATTATCAATAACACTCGTGCGATAGAATGGATCCTGATAGACGTTGTGGTGTTTTGTACATGGTGAATGCGGAGCAGGCGAATATACAAAGGTGCCAAGATCTAGTAGTACGAATAAGAGAAATATAGCAATCAGCAGCAAGTGTTGTCTTCATCTACTTCGGTTTGTGAAATCTCATCACAGAAGCGGGCTTCATTGTGATGTCAGTGTTGTAGCGGTGAAGATATTTAGCGAAGTGTCTTTTGACGATACGGTAGAAGCAACTGCTTGCACCTTCTTGAGCTCTACTTGGAATTCGGGTTTTGCAACACAAACCCATTGTTTCAGTTCAGAGATTCTTATAAAACCACCTAGATACATTCATACTATAAATAAAGGTGTCAAACGGACTATGTTTTTTTTTTTTTTTCGTCGACACAGCATAAGAGGGCCAGCTGAAAAGTTCATAATCTGACCAGGATACTCTCATGAAATATGATTAAATGGGGTTTATTTTTCACCATAGTCTCCTTTGCGGCCTACACACTTCTTCCATCAATGCTTCAGTGCTTCGATCCTATTGGTAAAAAAAAACATCAACAGCAAATATGACGTCGTCATCATTGCGATATTATTTCCCAGACAAATGTTTTTTTCATGTTGGGGGACAGATTATAGTCAGATGGATCCAAATCAGGGGAATACGAAGAGTGATTCACCACTTTAAAGCCACAGTCACGCATAACAATCATTGCAACACAAAGACTGGAGAATTTTCTTAATGAAACAAGACCCCTTTCGTTAGTTTTACTGTGCGTTTGGCCTTGATAGCCTTTCCTACCTCAGCAAGTGGGCATTGTACTCTCCATTGATGGTGTGGCCCTTCTGGATATCCAAAACCCTGACGCCATCACCTTCCCTGCAGCAGAAACGATCTTGAGTTCAGTCGCTAATTCGAAAGCAGCAGCCAATAAAACAATTTGACATTCCTTTCAAACAGGCACTATCCATCAAAAACTATAGGAATATGTATAAAGACATATTAGTTGGTTCCAAAATGTACAATCCCCTTTACAGATACGTCTGCTATAACTGAATGTGATACACTCGCAGTTGAAATGAGTTCTGCAGCAGTAAAGGCACTAGGAAACAGCATTAGGATTAACTCCTTCAGCTGAAAACTAGGTCCAGAACGCGTACCTGTGGCAACCAACATCTTCAGGAAAGTTGTCCTTTGCCTCGGGTTCAGTATCAAAATCTCCGAGTAATTAGGAACAACTAGTACTTGTACTAAGCGGGAAAGATTCATTCACATTTTTAGGATACTGTGAAAGCACTGTACGGACCTGTTCAAAATAACCTGTATCCTATACGAGACAACACTGGAACAACAAACCTGGATTGTAACGCTATCCTGACAAGATGGGCGGGGTTTTTCTATGCCCTGTTGAACATAATGACATCCTTCAATACATAATTTCTGAACAGTCTTCCAACATTTCCCGATCATTGATGTTTCGATCCTACAACGTTTCTTGAAAGGGTACAGGTGGCTTGGATTTACGACAAGGCGTACGGCATCGATGGTATTCCGGCTGAACTCCGGGTATAGCGATTTTCTAAGCGTAGCATAGATGTGGCACAAGGCCCACTGAACTCCAGGTATACGGTGACCACCAGATACACCTTAGCTTTACACGCATTTGTCTTTTAAAGTTTAGAGTACAAAATGACTACCTCAACTGTGGAAGGATTCAAAACATCGTTCCTATCAACAATAGGAGTGTTTAGAAACAGTCGGGGAATTTCTCTGTTATCCGTTTACTCACCCAACTTCTGCAATATGTTGCTGATAATGATTTTCCAAGCGTAGCTTAGATGTGGCACAAGGCCGAAATTAGGGTGCACCCAGTGAGGATCAAACTCACTACTCAGTCGTAATTGTTCTAGTGAACCAAGCTTGCTAACCATTACACCGCCTCGAGGTGCCCCACAGTGATTTTCCAAGCGTAGCTTGGATGTGGCACACGGCCGAAAGTAAGGGGTACCTAGTGAGGATTGAACTCACTGCTCAGTCGTAATTGTTCTAGCGAGACAAGCTTGCTAACCATTACACCACCCAGAGGTGCCCACAATATGTTGTTGATAATCTGTGACTGGAGACACAATGTGAGTTTCATCCTGGATACAGCACGGTCGTCATAGTCATTGTTGTCCCTATCATCCAGGAGAAAGGCCCCAGGCAACACCGGGATTTTTACATCGCCTTCATTGCTTTAAACATGCTGTTTTACACAGCCGACTGAAAGATACTATAAGGAGTTCTACGGATATTCTAATGCCCTTCAACCTTTGTGAGCATCATCAAAGACCTCCATGAAGGAATGTCCGCCCGTTTACTCTATGGCGCTTCAGAGTCCGAATTCAAGTACAATCTAATACTAGCCATGTGTTGTTTGCAGTTTTCATGACATCTGAAATAATATACTCAAAATGCATCCACCTAAAGTACGTTATCTCGGCGATATCGTAATGGTTGCCCATTCAAACTCCGCCGCCCCTGGGGGTTGTCCAAGACCCGCAATGAAAATATTTTAGAGGTCCAACATTTTCTAAAATGATGTTCACCCTGTAGAAGGCACAAGAGCCACTTGAGGACGAGAGTTATAGAGTAAGAGGCACAGTTTATGTAGATACGTGCAGTTGACCCTAGAGTTGAACAGGTTAAGATTGTAGTGATCGGAGAAGCATCCTCTTAGGAGTCGATTCCACGAGTGAAACTTACATTTCACTAATGGAATACAAAAGGAATAAAAGTATTTCAATACAACGTGCGTGGCGTGGCGGGCCTTAGACGGGAATTTTAGAAGTGATGGAACTAAGGAATGTAGTTCGTATGAACACTAAATGGAGGACGGGATTGCAGAGTAGAATGTAATTCGTCACCCACAAGAACGCTGAGACGTATTTTGGACTGGAAAGTGAATTTGGACCTCAACAACTGCTGTATTCCATTAGTTGGGTCTACAGTTAGTTCTGGGCTCAAGATTTATACCAAGAAAACGAAAACGTTGTCACAAATGACAATGCTTCCCTCAAACGACTTTTATGTGGGTATGGCATATTTCCGGAATGTGATCATGTTCATATATCTTAGCACGATGCTTATTAGCAGTCATGACTCAGTAGATGAGATTCAGTTGTCATGTTCTGCAGCACATCATTGGCTTTCCACACAAGTCTTTCCTGATAAGAATCTCATCAATAAAACTAAGTTCACTTTTACCAAAGCAGTGTGCGCTTCAATGCTGTTATATGGCTGTAGATTCTGGATTTAAATACAGTCACCAACTGCAAACTCCTTAACGATTCCATGTGTTCTGTCTATAGAAAGTCCTCACGTTACAAATTTTAAGCAAGGCAATAAAGCCACTAGGATGCAAGAACTTACTAAATGTTAGATAATAAAAGAAAAAAAACTTACTAGTAAGGAGAGCGAATAATAAAAGAATAAGAATTAACAAGACAGAAGATAACGGTTGATATTGCATTTAAATTTTTGAATATCAAAATTGATTGAAATGCTACCGACCGGAAAGGAGTTCCACAAGCGAGAGGTGCAATAGAAAAAACTGTTAACATAGAACTTACGGTTACATCTAACCAACTGTAAAAGGATGAAACTTTGCCGTTAATCTAATACTTCAGTTAAATTCATAGAGTCTAGATATCATAGAGCAAAGTTTATCGTGAAAGTATTTATTAAAAAAAGACACAGGGAAGACTATGTTACGGCGGTGTGGAAATGACTATGTGCAAGGTCAGGACCAATAACATTGCAGATTCTTCTTTGGATCTTATGAATCTCTAAATATATAGTAAGCACAAGCACAGATGTGTTAACAATATTCGAAGCAAGGTCGAGTGGGTGACTTATAAATATGTAAGATAGATTCTGTCGAGAAAAAAAAGTTTCTAGCTCGATACCAACTTTTCTAGCTTCACACTTAGTAATTGATTCAATGATTCACTCTCCTAGAGGTTAGAATCAGCCATATTGATAGAAGGTATAAAGTGTTATCTGAGACTATCAAAAAAGAGCAGTTTCATTTTGGAGGTGTTACAATTGACAAGCCTATTGGTGGGATAAAGTACCACGTTGAAACTCAGAAGCATCCGAAGTCAACAGCCATCGAAGACCTTCATGACGATCGACAGCAGCGTTAGGGTAGCCACATTATCCGCACGCCTGACACCCGCAACAGACTTTCTTCGGTAAACTGAGATCAGACAAAAGGGGTATCGTTAATTAGTAAAAACGATACAAGAACCAAACTAAGGCCATCCTGAGTATATTCTCTAGGAAAGTGAAAAACAAAATGGCTGGTGACTGGACTAGTTGTCGATGTGTCTGCACGGACGCTGTTCAAACTACAGAAACGAAGTTGATCTTGTAGATAGTGGAACGCCACCGAAGACGTCATACGCAGAATACTGTTTTTCTTCTGCTATAAAAGGTCTTTTCAGATGCCCTAATTGTGGAAAAGTTTGCTCATCCTGTTATCAGCCACACGAAAACCAAGCCACCATGAAAGGGACCCATCAACATTGCCTGAAATAAAATTCCTTCTCAGATGACTTTAGTGAAAGGGGACCCAACAGAAGAAGTGAATATTTGAACTCTCATCACTGATTTCACTTTTCGCGGCGATAAGAGTTACGTTATTCACGCAAACGTAGTAGTAGTAGTAGTAGTAGTAGTAGTAGTAGTAGTAGTAGTATGAAGAAGTGTTGAAAAAGAACACAGAAAGTTTATAATCTAAAAAAAAAAATCCTTCCTGGAGAAAAATATGTCTACTTCTTTTTCTGTTGCATTGATTTATATTTAATAACTACCCGTTGTAATCATTCAGCGTAAGAATATAATTGCTATTTTATTATTAACACCGGTACAAGAAATATATTTTGCTTTGAAATTGAATTTTAATTAAATCTTTTCCTACAAAAATATATTTTCAATTTATTTGGGAACTTAACAGGATCAAATGGATTTTTTTCTCTTACGCTAATAATGTAAAAGAAATTAACAGTGTCATACATAAACCTTTAAAATGAATCTTGACGCACGTGAATAATGATGGTAAAACATTTTGACTGAAAAGCAAGAGACCGGAAGAAAATTCCACAAGCGAGAAGTGCAATAGAAGAAACTGTTAACATAGAACTTACGGTTACATCTAGCCAACTGTAAAAGGATGAAACTTTGCCGTCAATCTAATACTGCAGTTAAATTCATAGAGTCTAGATATCATAGAGCAAAGATACTATAAAGATATATATTTTCAGGAATTGTCACCATAAATAGATGTGATCAAAGTGTTCAACACTTATCCGACGTAGACGTGTAATTCAACTAGTGCATAAAATTTTTTAGAAAGGATAAATTGAAATGTCATCTATCGTCTTGCTTAGAGAGATTGTAAGTGATGGCGTTCTAGTTGATTATACTTAATATAAGGTTTTAGCTACGAGAAGACAAAATTGAAATAAGGTTTTATTTGATTGTGTGATTGGAACTAATTCATCTTGTACTGGTATCAGTTTAATCTAATGCAAAGAAACTTGGCAACACATGAAATCTTTTAGTATTCCTGTAAACACATACTATAACACGTAATGAAACGAACTATTTTTTTTTGTACATTTATGTTAAGCTTACGGTCACATCACGTTGAAACTACCGCTTCCCTTACGATCACCGAAGTTAAACAACATCGAACCTGGTCACTACATAAACAAGTTACCGCTTCGGAATACCAGTTGCTGTAAGCTTGCATTTGCGAGTCGTGTAATGGGTAATGGCTTGGATTGTTAATTTCATTTAGTTTCATATATTTACTTATGCGCATTTACCCTGAGGATAGGTATGAATCCAGCTCTTCTCCTCCAACTATGGATAAATCAGTAAGAATTGTATCACAAAACCATTATTAAATCCAGAAATAAAATTACGTGCATAATATTTAGATTTCGGTATTAAATAACCCATAGAGGTGTTGATATACCGATAAACAAGAAAAAAACACTAACCATATGTTAATATTTACACCTAAATAACATATGTATATAAGTGTATACAAATTGTTAGTAGTGTGGAATGTCTGTATACTTACTTACTAGTCTAGCATAGTGACATAATAGTGATAAGATCACTGTTAAGATGACTTGTGATAAAACAAATTAGGGAAAATTGATTTCGTGTCTTTTTCAATCATGTTAGTAAGTAAGAAGGTTCAGTCTGTTCAACAATGTTCAGTCTAGTAATCATAATACTACTTCGTACTTTTCCATGCAAAATCTACACGTATCCCATGCGCACTCCCACCAACACACAAACACTTTGTTGTCATAGTCACGCAAGATAAAGTCTGCATATTATGTGTCTTCATTTGTAATGCTCGGAGCAATGCAAATAGAATCTAACACTCATATTTTTTGTTTGTTTTTTGTTTTTTGTTTAATCTTTCTCTCTCTCTTTTTTTTAACTCTTTCTCTCACATACTGTTTTAAAGAAATGTTTTTTGGTGGTTTGTTTTTAGGTAAATATAATTAATTATATAAATGTTAATCTGAAATTAAAATAAATGGTATTTAGTCAAATTGGTGTTTATATGATTTCTTATGCTTTGAATTTTTCATTAACATAAATTTTAATAAAATTGTGCTCCCCCAAACTCTCTTTCTGTCTGTCAAACCTAATTTTACATATAGTTTTATTCATCTCTTCTATTTCCTTTTCTCTCTCTCTCTCTCTTATGCTAAAACTGATACGACATAGATTCTCTTTCACTCTCTCTTAACAACATAGGCTCGTTGAATTGTGTTCGCTGGGAAACTAAGATTAATATTTATGTGGAGGTCCGTTTAGATTAACTGTGAGTCCCCTGACAGATTCGAGAGAAAATTTGTATATATAACAATCTAAACAAATAAATTCAACACATAAATGGATTAACAGCAAATAAGAACGATAATTTGATGCATGATTCAAAATTACAATTTAAATCCAAAACCAGCAAGTGAATTGGTGTAATTTGATGTCAAAATGGCAAAGGTTTTGCATAAAATAAATGTTGTTTAGAAATAATTAAGTTCAACTAAAGAGTCTCTATATGCATACAATTATATTTACCCTGGAGCCACTTCTTACAGAGTAAGAAACACAGTTTATGGAGATATATGGGGAAGATAACTGTTAACTCTAGACTTCAAGCAGATGGCTATTGTAGTGATCAGGGAGAGTGTTTACATACACAAAAAAGGTTGCACACACACACACACACACACACACACACACACACATATATATATATATATATATATATATATATATATATATATATATATATATGAAAAGATTACTTAACTTTTAAATATTATTTTTATCCCAACTTCGAAGTTTCTTGCTAATATTTCCAATCTTCATGAGGTTCTGGTTTTAAACGATATTTCCATTTTTTTCCAATCTTTCCATTTGTCCCGCTTCTTTTTCATACCGCTTTATATATATATATATATATATATATATATATATATATATATATATATTATGAAATGGACAAAGTCTGACCATTATTTTAAGACATTTTTATGTTTATACATTCTTTTATGCTTATTTTTATTTTTATACATTCGGAGGACGAATATTTTCTGTGAAAATTTCTCGAACATTCAGGCAGGTAAATGTTGTGTAATACTGTTTATTATAAACAGAGCATTTACTTAAATATTTGTATCTATAAAAGAATGTATAAACTTAAAAATGTTTTAATATATATATATATATATATATATATATATATATATATATTGTGTGTGTGTGTGTGTGTGTGTGTGTGTGTGTGTGTGTGTGTGTGTGTGTGTCTGCTTGCTTGGATAAAAAAGAGCACATAAAGGGAATGTATTAGCTTCAGCTTCAGCTGGTATCATTCACATCTGTGTGTCCGCAAACGTCAATAAGAGTTGGGCAGCGTTCCTTTGAAGTCGCCGGTAGCTAGTGGATCCTCCTGAGGCGGGTCAGTTTTTTCATTTTTGGGTTGTCGATTTTGTATTTACTTGTTTTCATAGGCTACGGTTGGTTGATTGATTAATTCGTATTCTCCATCTTATCAACCCTTTGCAGGTTATTTAAAGCCAGAAATTTGAACATAAAAATGATTTAGTGATACAAGTTTTACTAATAACTAGGGCAAAATAGCTGGATTGATACCTTCCATATGGGTAGTTGCCGTAAGAGAATATAACGAACCCAACTAGAATTGGAATTCGATTAACAATTATGATTAACCATTATCCATTACACCACCCGCATATCCAAGTTTACAGTACTTGGTATTCCTATACGGTCACCCATCTAGATACTGACCAGGCTCCACGTTGCTTAACTTCAGTGTTTAAACGTGATATATGGGAAGTGTTTTAACATTTTACGCGATTTCTGGGAAGTGTTTTAACAGTGGGAAGAAAGTGCGACGCTGAAATTCGAAGGCCCATTGGGATACTGAAAGACGCCTTTCAAAAGATAAGCAAAGTATTAAGAAATAGGAACATTTACTTAGAAAAAAAAAGAAGAGAAGAGTACCGAATTGTTACATAGTGTCAGTCCTCCTATATGACAATGGATGCAGGACAATCTACTCATAGATGAAGCAACAAAAATGTAGTTCTACAGAAGGATGCTGAGGATGGAACGAACATGTGAGTAACGATGATGTTTTAAAGAAAACGGCAACAAAATGGACACATATATTTAACATCAGAAAGATACAGTTGAAATTTCTAGTGCATGTAATAAAGATGACTTGGAAAATTTGATCCTCACACGACAGGTTAAAGGCAATGGGTACAGAGATAAACGACGCATAACCTACATAGCGATCTTGAGTAAATGGATCGCAGAACAAGTGTTTAGGAGAGATAACAATGAGTCAATATTTATTTACAAACTACAAAGGGCAGGAAATTATGGAGAGCCTTGATTGCCAACTTTTTGAAGGGGGTCACAGCGCAAAGAAAAAAAACATCTACATATATCTTATTACATTACATTTGACATATGCCGTAAAATAATTATTTTCAGACACACAATTCTTATGCTTAATTTCTATATTTTGAACTCATTCAATTTTTACTTTTATGTTGAGATTGTTGTTGGACTTCAAGAAACAGCATTACTTCAGTAGTGTCCTCGTTATTCTATGTTAAAAATACTGATGTCTAGAGGATTTCAAATCTGTTTCCAATTTCCTCTTCTTCCAGCCTTCTGGGGCTCTTCAATGTCATTCTATCTGCTACAAATATGAATTATTGTCATTTTCAACATTTACACATTTCCGGCAATGTACAGATATTTATTGTAGCTTTATACTCCCCTCAGTCTCAAAACTTGATGGCTCTACGGGGAGCGGCAAAACTTTTCTTTTATTTATGATTGCATGATTCGCTCTTCTAACCTGGTTTGAGCGATTCCTTTGTATTTCGAACTTATAAATGTTTAATTGTTCTCTTCTCTCTAGAGACGACTTCTGTTCTGTACATAGACCATTAGACTGCACAGGCTGATTTTTGTACAATTCTCAGAGTTTTCTTGTTTTAGGTGCTATGCCCTTTCAGAACGTGGGAGATCATGACTCTCTACATCTTCCTGTCCTTGTAGTCCTAAGCCACGTTTTATTCTTTACTATCCCTTTTTGTTCCTGATCTGCTATACATTTGCACAAACACTGCTTCCTTCTTCCCCTGTTTCCATCACTATAACACGTGAGTGTTAAAATTACCAATCTCTCCTTCCTCATAACGTATCCTAGAAATTTCTGATTTTAAGAATTGGTATCTTTCGAATTCTCATTTTATTTTAAACTTCCTATATTCAGTCCTAGGTACTGTTAACATCCGTCTGGAAATACATATCTATGTCATTTGAGTCTTCCTCTGAAAGGAAATTGTTCAGAATCCACAGCCATATAAAGAGACAGATATAGCATACTGTTTCTAGAGATCCATGTCTGTTTTTCTCTACTTCCTAGTTAATTTACTACACCCATTTTGCATAAAATTGTATATTTGTTTTTATGAGGTATATCCGCCCTGGGTCAGACGATAAATTACATCCGCGTCCTGGGTAAGACCATAAACTACGTCCAACAGCAAGGCCTTCGATCAAGAGGATTTGAGCAGCGAAGAACTACCTCTTAATTGCTGGTGTTCCCAGGCCTACCCTGATCCGGCGTCGTAGCACCTGTTAGGGTCCCAGCTATGGGCAAATAGTTGACCCCCTACCTGATTCAAACCACTATGAAAGTGTAAAAACAGGTTTTAATACCAGAAATACCTTATGAAAAATTATTACCAGCAATAAATTTAAAAAAAAAAATACCAGTAAAAACATATTACCAGCAATAAAAATCTTGTCGGTATTAAATAACCCATTGAGGTTGATATGCCGAAAACAAAACAAACCAAACAAAAACAAACCCAACTAAACCAGGTATATAGTTTGAATCTATATGGAATCTATATGGAAGCATACATATGGAAAACAGCAGTGTGAATATACCATAGTGACGTGATAGTGACGGAAACAGAATTGGTTGGTTTCATGCCTTTTTTTCTATTATTATGTAACTGATATAAGAAGTTTCAACAACATTTTGTCTTCGTTTATAAATCCCAGGGCAATACAAACACAAATTAACAGAGATAGACCTTTTTATTTAGTTGTTCTTGCTCTCATAGCATAAACTTTAAGGTAAATAAAAATAATTAGATAAACGCTATTTGGAAATTAAAATAAGTGATTATCAGTTAACCATATGTTTATATATGGTTTTACTTTCTCATTAACATAACAATTTTTTTTCTTACAGTGTCGTTCATTTTTTTCTCATAATCCTAAATTCATATTTTGTTTTATTTATCAATTCTCCATTTTTTCCCTTTCTCAAGCTACATCTAATATGATACGCACTTTCCCGATCATGTTTTTGCTAATTTTTTTTAGTTTTGTCTATGATAATATTTGCACCGTTTTTAGTAATATACAAGGTTTGACCAAACAGTATAGAGACAAGAAAACTACAACACATATCAATTCAGTATTTAATATACTTCGTAGTAGTCCATTTCGGAAAGCGCACACATTATCCACCGTCGCTTTCATTGATAGAGGCATTCCTCGAATTCCTTTTTTAGGATACCGTCACATTCACTCGGATTTCTTCGACATCTTGAAATTATGTGGGATTACTATTTTTGAAGAGAAAAAGGGCACAAGGTGCGTTATCTGAAGAACGTGGGGTTTGTGAAACCCGGGGAATGTTGCCAAAAACTGCTGTAAAAGCCATGGTCACTGATGGTGAGGCGACCACACTCTACACACTTTCATTCCAAGTACTACTATAAACAACAGAAGCATGCGAGAACGATAAAACTTAGCGAGTATGCACAACAGAGTTCAAGGTCAATCTATGCAAAGCGGATCTGCTATGCATAATTTAGCTCCGTTACCATAGCAACAGTCTTTTTTTTTTTTATCAGACCTCGTATTTATAGGCTTACAGACACACCCCCTTCAAACAACGGTTCCCGTACAATCAACGGAATTAAGTAGAACGAAACCTGATCAGTATCTACATGGGTGACCGCTTGGGAATACCAGGTGCTGTAAAGCTTAGAACGAACAGAGGGTGTAATGGATAATGGCTCGGAATTGTTAATTAGATAGCTGAATTTTAATTTTAAATAACCTGCAAAGGGTTGATAAGCCGTAAAGCACAAATCACTCAATCAAACTAATGTTTACGTTTAGGATCTCTAATTATTGTATTTGCCATTTCAAATTTATTTTGACTAATAAGCGTTCGTCGTTTCTTTTGGGCTTCTTCCCTTTATCACTTAAGTTCTGCCAAGTTGTTTTTTTTTTTTTTTTTCATATTTTAAAGATTTATAATTTAATCATTTCCAACCTTGTACTTTCTGGTTGCCATGTAACGACACTGATTAAAATAATTATATTGTGTATATTGTGTATAGGATTATTTTTATGTTCAGTATGCTCACGTAAGAAAACATGCATGTTACAGTTGAAAACATGTTGCAGTTGACAATTGCAAAGTTAGCCAAAAGGCAAATATCAAATGCAAATATTAACCAAAGGTGACAAGGAGACTCAAATAACATAAAATAAATATCCTTACATCTACCGCACAATTCTTTTCCCTGCTCCAAGCACTGAATGCTCCCCAACATACTTTGATCTATAGGTAGAAAATGATTTTTAGAAATTGAATTATTACTCCGGGTTCAAATAAAATGTTACATTTCCTTTCTGGAGACGTCAGCGTAGTAATTTAATCCACATATGCAGTAATGTCTGTATATACATATATCCTCTCTTTCTCCCTTTCTCTCATTCTCTCATTCTATCTATCTATCTATCTATCTATCTATCTATCTATCTATCTTTGACGATATAAGAGTGGTTTCTGAAATATCCTCGGCCCGATCCAATTGACAAAATCTAAAATAAATGACCAGACGCCAGATTTTACTGAATCGTTTCGTGGTCGTTATAAGGACTTTTCAGCACCCTCTCGTATATAACTGAGAGAAACACTGTAGTGCATATAAAGATATTTCGCAGGAATTCTTCTTCTTCTAAATGCCGTGTCCCTTCAGGACGTTGGTGATCATAGCTCGCCACAATTTCCTGTCCTGTGCAGCTGTTAAAAAACTTTTCTTTTTTCTTTTTGCCATGTCTTCCAAACAATGCTCAGCCATCCACTCACTGAAGCTCGACATGTTGGCTTTTACCTTCAATCTGTCCTGCGAGTATCAAAATTTCCAAGCCGTCCTTCCTCGTTATGTTCCCCACAAATTTTATCTGGCTTTTCCTCATCTTAAGTATATGTCCTTTATGTTACCATAGATACATATATTTACATGATGCGATTGATAAATTGTCGTCTAAATTACGCAAAAATGAAAATAACACTGACTCAACAGATATAACAAAAATTACACAAATATATCTTTAAATACTAAAGAATGAATTCCTTCATTGCCTTTTTACCACGGCCTCTAGAAAACTTCAGAATCTCGTGCATCTCACCTGGACGGTCTTCTTTTTTAAGTTGGCGAACGCTGCCATAATCCTTGCCTTAATAATTGAGAGGTTACAGTCTGGGAGAGTTAGGTGGCCTGATGTAAGGAGTGATGTTGTCGCAGAAATTGTCTAACAGCCCTGACTGGATTCATCTGCTTGTGTGGCATGGTGTAGACTCTGTTGCCATACATAGAGACTTTCAGAAGCCACTCTCTTGACATAGGGCAGCGCTAACTCCCCAGGACACTTGATGTAGGCCTCCATATTGATCCTGAGGCTCTCACCAACAAATTCGAGAGTTCTTTTCTTTTCAGAATGATCAGGTTGCTGTGCCTTCATAATCACCATCACACTCATCGACTTCTTTTTGAATCCTCTGCCCTGTTCTCAGATTGACACCCAAAGACGTACAGTACGCCGTTTCCACATTTCTGGCAAAGTCATTTTAGTCATGATACTCTTTTTCACACAGACGACCCTACCCTACTGTGCAGTTGACAAAATCAAAAACAAACAACGCGCACGCGCGAAATTAAAATATGAAATAGCAACAATTTATCCATCGCAGCTAGTATATATGCTAAAGAAATAGCAAAAATAAAGCATCTTGACAAATGCTGCACGAAAAAATTATAAGAAGAAAGAAATCATAAACTTTGATGTAATTATTACTTAAATGATTTAATTAAAAAATGTCGTTTTTCATACTTATTATTTTATGCAAAATCTAAAGAACGTTTGCTTTTCAGTTTTCAATTGAATATTTACTGCACAAAGAAGAAGACATAACGTAGCTGTAATCGTTACGGAAAGTTGGACTAGCGTGTTGAGTTCGAATTTCAGCCCAAACTACTGAGTTCACTTTCGTGCAAATACCCATTGAAAGGCATGAAACCATTTTTTTGGGGGGGGCACGGTTAGGTGTTAATAACAAGGTAACTGGGTTCACTAGGTCTGATTAGCAACCAGTCTACTAGTTACCAAAACCGGTAGTCCTTTATTCGGTAAGGAAGTCTACAGGGTTAAAACAATGGTAGCGATACTGATAAGTACAACATGCGGAGAAGCATATATTTATGTGGGTCAGTAGGATCCTATATATTTGGGGTGGGGGACTTCTCATATATATATATATATATATATATATATATATATATATATATATATATATATATTATTAATACAAATCTTATAAGTATAAGAAACTATACTCGTTCGGAAAAAGCTTCGTTGTCTTGATTTGCAAGTGA
Source organism: Acanthosepion pharaonis (assembly GCA_903632075.3). Classification (NCBI taxonomy): domain Eukaryota; kingdom Metazoa; phylum Mollusca; class Cephalopoda; order Sepiida; family Sepiidae; genus Acanthosepion; species Acanthosepion pharaonis. The sequence continues at coordinate 5,136,158 of CAHIKZ030001813.1, forward strand.
ACAAGCCAATACCAAAGGGAAAAAAGGTATATAAAAAAAGAAAAGACCAAGAACATGTACGTTAACCGAAAGTAATCGTCCAGAATACGAGTCCAAGGCCCAAAGAAAAAAAAACCCGAAGCGAGTATCCAAAACAACTAAATAAAAGTGCTCAATATAATGAGTAGAGCAGACCTTGTCAAACCTAGTAAGCCAGACAAACCTACCAAGGTTTCACCTAAGCGGATCGTCATATATATATATATATATATATATATATATATATATATATATATATATATATATATATATATATTCTACACGATTTTATGCATGACGACTTTCTTAAATTAACCATTGTTTGCCTCTCTCATATAGATACACACTAGCACAAATATACGTACACACAAAATTCCAACAATAACCTAAATTAAATAGTCAACAATAAACGAAGAAGGCGAGGGAAAAATAAATGAGGAAAAAAATAAGAGAAAAGTAAAAAAACGTTGAATGAAAAGGAATAGAAATCAGCAATCAATAAGCACCCATGAAAGCGAAAGAAAATAAATAAAACACTCCTACCGCAATAAAAGCACAAGAGAATCGAGAAATTACAGCAGTTTAACTCTGTTCTGAAGTGTGGTTATACCTATATAACCACGAAACTTCTAAATAAACATGAATTAAGTGATAAAAAACTTCTTCATATTAATTATTATATATATATATATATATATGTTAAGAAATGGACAAGGTCCGACAATTTATTTATTAAAGACATTTTTATTTATGTTTAACGTTGTTATTTTATAGATACAAGTATTTAAGCAAATGCTCTGTTTAAGATAAACAGTATTAAATAACATTTACCGGCCTGAATGTCCGAGAAATTTTCATAGAAAATATTCGTTCATAGACAGGATTCGAACCTGCATCCTATACGGAAAACATAAATAAAAATGTCTTTAATAAATAAATAAATTGTCGGACCTTGTCCATTTCTTAACATATGACGTCATTTGTTTACATTCGATACGCCAGAGCAGTTATGAATGTACGAGATTCATGGAAGATTGTAGTTTATAACAGTAAATTCGACCTTGTCTACCATAAGGTTCATGGTGGCCGAGTGGTAAGGCATGTCAGCGTATATGACAGTTCCGTATAGGATGCAGGTTCGAATCCTGTCTATGAACGAATATTTTCTATGAAAATTTCTCGGACATTCAGGCCGGTAAATGTTATTTAATACTGTTTATCTTAAACAGAGCATTTGCTTAAATACTTGTATCTATAAAATAACAACGTTAAACATAAATAAAAATGTCTTTAATATATATATATATATATATATATATATATATATATATATATATATATGAGTCAGTTAAGTAATAAACAGATGTCTCTTTCCATTTATGGCTGTCGAGGGTGAAGATTTTCTCGCTGTATGTTGCCGTTTCTTTCCGCGGTAGACTCATATAGGACCGACTCCGTCCTGCTAATTAACCCGTAGCAACAAGAAGAAGAAGACGACATGGATTCATAGCTTTCCCAATGGTATTTGAGCTCAAATGAATAAGGAACCCGAATTCGAACTCGACTCTCCGATGTTTCATTCCGAGCCGATATCCATTACAACGCACATCACACACATATTTAGATGTATGTATTTGTGTGAAAGAGAGAGATGGAGGGAGGGAGAGGGGTTGTCTTACTGTAGATATTTGATATCTTAAATTATGAGCTCATCGTTTGGAGAATCAATTGTAAACTAACCAAACATTATTAATTTTATTTGATTTAATAGAAATAAAATCTAAAAATAATGATGCGTAAAATAATTCGGCGAGCAAAGCGGAACTAACAGACAAGTATAAGTCAACATAGTAAAATAATAAAGTATAAGTCAACATAGTAAAGTTACAAGAACCAACCCCAGTGTTGTATTCCCCAAAGTGTATTTTGTACTTTATTCAGTGTTAAGAACGCTTTGGTGGACAGTCATATTGACAGGCAATCTATTTTCTTCTGCTTTCATTTTCCATTACGAATAGAAGGACACATATAGACACAGTATTAATTCAATGATTCTTTTATATGTTTGTTCAGCTTTTTTTGTCTTGTTCAATAAGTTTGATTGTGAAGGCGTATGACAACGGATAGCTGTCAATTATCGTTTCTCGATCAAATATTTCATTAAATATTTTTATCCGATAGCCTATATGTTTTGGGGTTTGTTTATTTTTTTTTTTTAAGAGTTGTGAAAATATATCGAGACAATTTACAATGAACAATAGTTTTCAAAAAAAAAAATTACAGTGAATGTAAGCGAAACATTTCTTCAATGTCATTTTTTTTTTTCAAGTTAGCATTCCTTTTTTTTCTCGTTAAATTCCTTTAACCAAAGCATTTCAATTATACCTTCCACTCTTGTTTAACGGGGATTTCGCTTTGGGTAAGTGACAAATCGGTTCGTGTATTGAATCTGTGCAGTCTGTGGGAAAATTAAATAAATTCGATAAATAAAATAATAAGAAATACTAAAAACAGGAAAATCAAATAGGTTTTCTGATGATGCTAAGAGTAAAGGAACCGGAAATAAGATTACTCAACTTAGTTTTATCAAAACTCCAAAAGGAGTCTATACAAAAGCAAACACTTCCTCACACTTTTTCTCCCCCTTGCTTTAAGACGTAATACCGCGTGGTAATTATGTTTCCGTTGGGAATGTTAGTTTCCGCGGTTCACTGACTACTGCCTCCGTCTTTTCACTTTCTTACACATGATGTTCGCACGAGCTTTCCAAAAGATCCACTTACCAAGTAAGTCAAGTTTTCTCTTTGGTTGTTCCAACTCAGCACGAGGCTGAATTGGGAACGACCATTGTAACGATGCTTATACTTACTTACCCAAACGTCTGGACCAAGCAAGCGGACATCCCATAACCATGTTTAAACCTTTCAATGATAAAGTAAGTACACACTTTCCTTTGCCTGCTCACGGCTGACTTGAGCTAGACCATTAATATGATGCTTATACTTACTTATCCTAACTACTGGATCAAAAAAGAAAATGAACATATGCAAGGGACGTTCAGAACTTTGTTTCACTGCAGTCACTATAAAAGTTATAAACGGTCAGTCGTAGAGATCCAAGTTTTTGTATGATTCTATCTTTTTTGTTTATATATGATCACGCGCCCACATATAATACGCACAAAGAGCCAACGTTCCGAATTCCATAAGTCCGACTTAAAAGAATCACACAAATAATTGAGAGAATATATAAATGAATATAAGTCATAAAAACGTTTTGATCTTCATGCAGGATTTTCTGAAAAAAATAACAGAAATCACTTTTATTTGCGATAACTTTTATCAAACTTTCACTAACAAAACAAAACCTTTAAAGTTTATTTTCTTTTTTAGGACGTCAGCAATATTTGTTTCTTAAAATGTATTTACACAAATTAAAATAAAAAAAATATGGCATAGGGTTGGTTTGGCTTGTTTTGTTTTATGGCATATAAACCTCAATGGGTTAATGCTGACAAAATTTTTATTGCTGGTAACATATTTTTCTTTAAAAATATATTTCTGCGAATATTTTTTCTTCAAAAATCTATTGATGGTAATATTTTTCCCCCAAAATGTATAGATGGTAATATTTTTCCCAAAAATGTATAGCTGTTTGTGTTGCTGGTCATATTTTTTTACAATGTATTTCTGCTATTAAAACCTATTTTTAAACTTTCATAGTATTTTGACTCCAGTTTGAGTGTTAACTATTTGCCCATAGTTGGGACCCTAACATGTGCTACCACCCTGGGTCAACCCTGCTATATAACAAATAACAGGGAAGATAAGTGATGGGTTCCCAAGGATATGTGAGAAAGTGAACATTTTTGCATTTTTGTCCCTAAAGAAATATAAGTTTTGATGGGAAATTTGTTCAGAAGGAAAATCTTAGTAGCAACTCATGTATCAGAGTATTTCCACTGAGATACTTTTAATCATTTCACCAAGTGCAAGGTAATAAGATGCAAGAAGTTACTGAGTATGAGAGAATATGACAAAAAAACAACATATTATTAAGGCTAAATAAACAATAAAACGACAGGAATTAAGAAAACCAAAGATAACGTTTGACATTGAATTTAAATGTTTGAAGATCAAAGCTGACCAAAAAGCAAGAAGCCGGAAGAGACTTGGTATCGATGTGTGAACAGTTAACTTCTTTTTGACTGATGCTAAATCAACGAAAACTGTATGTGAATAGCTAAGTTGCCATTTTCTATCTAATACTGGGCGTTACTGGAACTATGTGCTACCGGTTTACCATGTCAACTCTAAATATGACAAAGAGCTTCCAGTGGAGACCCTTCATGATAGGTTCGCTTCTAACGGCCATCTATCGCTAAATACGTTTCTAATGAGTCGGACGCCATCGGAAGTAGATATTGCTAAAATGGTGAGTAGTGTCTTTTTTTAATCAATCACAGTTAAAAGAAAAAAATTCTTCAATAGATTTAGGGACGCAGCGGCGGACGTTATGTCGAGATTAATATCGTCTCAGGGCACAGAGCTGGATATGTAGCAGTAGAATCATGAGGTGGAGTGACCGGCAAGAGGGAATCGAATCTGAACCATCACTTTATCATCTCGCAGTGGCTCTACCAGTCTCCAACCTTCAAGAGCTCGCACCGTTCACACACGTCTCAAGCAGAGCTGATCTCATTGTTGTTCTATTGGGTTGAGAAACAAGCATCGTATACATGGCTGGTCAGTCCATGCATACGATGTATTCAACCCAATAGATGCTATGAATCAGTTAAAATGACGTGCTTCTATTCAGTATCTACCACGTGACTTCCTTTAACTGTCTGCTGCTGTGTTTGAAGAGTGGAATATCATAACTCAAAACAATCCACTGCGAATTGTGATAAGTGTCTGGCAAGAAATATCAGACAGATAATGATGCCAATGGTGGCTGCATCCTTTTCTGGCATGTTTTGAAATGGTGCCTTAACCCATATATTTCTGTTGTCATTTTCATCTGGCACATCTTTTTTCCATATATCTATACTAACAATAATTTGGAAAAGTGCAAATTTCATTCAAATATGTAATATAACTATCAAAATTTCATCTGAAATCCAGAAAATACGAACTTTAAGCAAAGTGATCACTATATGGAAAGAAAGAAAGAACGAGTCAGTTTGAAGCAACGCGAAGATGATATGGCTTCTTTTTTAATTTCACTACAAGCAAGACAATAAAGTCACTAGGACGCAAGAGCTTACTGAGTGTTACAGAATATGAAAAAAACTACTATTAAGGAGAGAGAATATATTGGGTTGGTGCATAATTATCAGGCGTTTTTTAAGCAATATTTATCATGAAAAAAGAAACATAACAATTCAACAATAACATTTTTAAATGATTATTCCGGAGTGTATGATTATCGACATGCATTTTTATAACCTGAAAATAAAATAAAAAAGTAAACAAAACAACAATTTCATTAACAAATAACTCGCCTACAAAAACGCCTGATAATTATGCACCAACCCAATAAAATAAGAAGACAGAAGATCACGGTTGACATTGCATTTAAATTTTTGAAGATCAAATTTGACTGGAAAGCAAGGAGATGGAATAGAGTCCCATAAGCGAGAAGTGCGGTAGAAGAAAATTTTAGCATAGAACTTACGGTTGCATCTAGCCATTTCAGCTCTAAATTGATGAGACTTTACCATTAATCTAGTACTGCACTCAAATTCATAAAGTCTAGTTACCATAGAAGAAAATTCATTAGAAAAATTACCATGGTAGTATTTACAGAAAAAAAAACCCAGAGAAGCTACATTCCAGCAGTTTAAAAAGGACTAAAACTGAAATGCCAGGTCAACACCAATAACATTGCATATTCTTCTTTGGATTTTATCAAGAATCTCCAAATAATGCTAGATTACTCAAAAAATCTTTTAATCCAATATACTGCTACCTTTTGTGCAGAAAAATCACCCGTATGACAAATACTAATATTTAACAGAATTTAACAGAAGCTAAATAAGATACATAAAAATGTCAATATCACTAACTTATTGCTAGTAATGTAATCATTGTGGTGTAATAATCAACAAGGTAGATTTGAAAATCATTAGTAGCGAGTTCGAGCCTAAGTGGGTGCCCAATTCATGTGGCCTTTAGACAGAAATAAATTTTTATCTACATTCTGTTAAAATTTAGATTTACATAAATTTAGCAAATGCCATTTCAAATTTTGCTTTGCTGAATGTATGCTTCCATGCATCAAACTCGCTAGGCATTCATAGTTGGGATAAGAATGATATTGAACCCAAAAATCAACATTCTCTCGAAAATGTTTCATGTGATAAGTCGCGTGGTAAACCTTTCCAAAACAGAAACTATGATCTGAAATTAGAATGAAGGCAGTGATTGCAATACTCTGAATCCATCATAAAAATTAAGGATCTGGAATTTGTGAATAATTCAACTATATCGCTGTTTCGATCATTTATTACAAATTTAGTACAGGAGGAAATTGAACGTAGCATGGGGTGAGTTACGTATAATTTCACCTAACACTGCAAGTTGCTACGAAGTTGAAAACATTAACCTAAAAACATGAGTCATCTTTTTAAATACCACCCCCAAATTGAAACTTTCATATGGATGTCATGCATGGTGCTAAACTGTCAGCTGTATACAACCACTTTCTCATGTCAGTGGTTAAAAATGGCTTCGAGCGGATGAAATATGCCGGTCTTAGCAAGGGCCATATTTATTCGAGTCTCGTTTAATGGTGCTACACAATTCCAAAGGACTTTACCAAATAACAGAAAGCACATCACTAGAAGAAATTCCCAAAAATGTTACAGCTAAAATGGATATCATTTGTAACTCAAATGGAAAGTAATAGCATAAACAAGATGTTGCCGTTCCACACAACAAAAGAATCATCCTCCACCCGCCATTAATACTGTAAAGGGCGATAACTAGACTTTTGAAATCTATTTTCCTAAAGAAATGCTTCAAGAAAAAGATTTTATGAATTTCAACCGATCGTAGCACTGTCTACTCGGCCAATGAATACCGAATATTTCCATATAAGGAAAAGGTAATATTACCATTACCATAACTTGGTAATTCCTAAGAAATATACATAGACATTCAAACATATACTGAGGTATATACTTGAACGTCTATGCAAATTTCTTATTGAACTATCTCACTTTACCTTGGTTTTGATGATCAGATAAAACCTCGTGAAATCAACAAACTGATTTTTGGCCAGTTACAATAAAATATATTCTGTCTTTATTTCTCTTTTGTAAATCTCCTTCACACTTGATTATCGACAACTACTTTCGAAAAATCAGAATTTTAACATCTGTGAACAAAACACCATCTTTGTATTTGTAAAGAAAGTGGATTTACGATCTGCTAAATCGCTCTAATTCTTAGGCTTAAAACCCTTTATTTTGCAACAAACCATCTTTTGTTTGATATAAATTGCGACCTTTTAAATCTACTGGCGCGACATTTGCATGTGAATGTGTAATCACGCTGTAAAGTGTCTGTATAGGCAAAGCTACTTGAGTTCTTCCGAACAAACAAACGTTGATGTCTCCACATGGTACTCGACAGGGAGCAGGAAAACACGGTATCCCACGTTAAAAAGCCCTCAAGGTATAATCAATCGATATTGTCTGTATCAGTTACGTTTCTTACTGTTAACGGGAAATCAATAACCTCTGCCAATCCGCTTGTTTGCTTGCGCAACACTTTGCAACATTCATTTTTCTCTTACTGAATCTCATCGGCAAATTCAGGCTTTTTTGTAAGCCCCAGAAAGGCGGATTAGTTTTGCTGTTTTTAAAAGGTTTGTGAAAAAAGGGAAAGACAACAGCAAATTCTCCAGGTTCCGTTTCAATTATTCTCTACAACTTAAGCTTCAATTCTGTCAGTTTTTGTTATTGCCATTCGTTGTTAACAATAATAATAATAATAATAATAATAATAATAATAATAATAATAATTATTATTATTATTATTATTATTATTATTATCATTATTATTATTATTATTGGGTTTTATTTTCCTTTAGAGCATTATCTAAGACCAAGTGCAAAGAAAGGTAGTAAAAATATGTATTCTATTCTCTCACACTCTGCTAAGTGATACCTCATGGGTAACATTTTTCTTTATATTGATAATAATCCCTTTATTACTATTATTGTTAGTAGTAACAATCTATGTATCTACATATGTATCTCTCTCTCTCTCTCTCTCTCTCTCTCTATATATATATATATATATATATATATATATATATATATATATATATATATGTATGTATGTATGTATATATATATATACCAAGTGCAACAACAAAATTGTTCAAATTGTTTAACAGCAAAATTGTCCAAATGTTTTGAACCATTGTATCTTAAAAATGGTCAAAGACATCTTTCTGGAATTCTCCGAGGGTTTTATAACACTGTTGGCCCTACTTTGAACAATAAGAATATATTTAGCTCTGAACTGAAATGATGATCCCTCTTCCTGTTGTGACGTCTTGTTCCAGTTTTCCTCTCTACTGTTCCCTCAATTTTAAATCTTATTCACCGTTCTCTTGATGGTTCTTGAGTGAACTTTGGAAATGGAAGCCATAGTATGAATATTCCTACCATTATTGAAGGTCTGAATGATCTTTTTTCCACTCACCATTTCTCTTTTGGTTCTGACACAAAACAATTTTAACCTGTTCTCTTTCTAGCTGAAAGGGGTTTTCAGTGATTTTTACGATAAATGATGTCAAGATGGCTACATACCTTATCAGGAAACCTGTAAAAAAAGAAACTCATTTTAGTGTTATTTTGGATTTTGTGGGACAAAAGCCTATTTAAAGACCAAGTGGAAGCAAGATCAATGTTATCTGAGTGCTTCAAATGAAAGGCTTGAACAAATGAGACAGCAATCTTAGAAACATAATCGGTATTAGTTTTCCGAGGAACTAATTTTGTCTAAATGCAGATAAATATTTTATTTGTATAGATTATCAAAAGACTAAGAGAAGTAATCACTCATAAATTTACTAACTTAAGTTGATTTGCCTCATTTACCACCACAAATAAACACACCGAAAATATATAAATAATCACGCATTGATTATTATTATATAATTTGATTATTATTATTATTTTATTTCCTTTGATTTTTGGTTTATACTCATTTCTTTCCGGGTCCCAACCAGAGACATAAGGTCAGAAATGGCATCATGACATTTTCCACTGAGAAGTTTTGAAAAAAAATCACACAGCCCATCGTAAGGTGTGGGCTGTACTTGTAAGAATAATTTTTTCTTTAAGGCATTGACTAACTGGAATCACTTTAATGAGTTTATTGGAATCTTTTCCATTCAATCCGAAGTCTTCAACTACAATTGGAATTGTTAATGTTCACATGTGCCACAATTTTGAGATTTCGATTTCAAGGTCATTGTATTTTAATAGTTTTTTGAAGATCTTCAAAGATACATTACAGTCTGCAGTGACTTCCATATAATAAGAAGACACATTTTGTCTTTGCGGTCTCTGATCATGATGTCAGTGCGATTAGATTTGATTGTTCTTTGTGTATATTTTTGTAAAGTCCCATAAAATGTTTACAGGTCCTATATCCGTAATCGGGATTGGGTGGTGTTCATACTAATTTCGTACGGTTTTCTTTCTGTAATAGTTCTATTTTTGCCAACTATATTTATAACTTTTTCATTATTATTATTATTATTATTATTATTATTATTATTATTATTATTATTATTTCCTTTGATTTTTGTTGCATACTTATTTCCTTCCAGGTTCCAACAAGAAACGTATGTTCAGAAATGGCATCATTATATTTTCACAAGGCATACCATTTTTTAAAAAAAGAGAAACAAAATAAATAAAAAAGAGGTAATTTTAGAACACACACATTTTACACAGATAAATACCTTCATAAGGTGTGAGCTGTAATTGTGATTACAAGTTTTTGTATTTCTTTAAGTTATGGGCTACCAAGAATCTCTTCAATGCGTCTAACGAAACCTTTTCTAATCAAACATAAGGATCCAACAACAACTAGAATTATCGATGTCCTCATGTGCCACATTTTTCACATTTCCACTTCAAGATCCTTGTAATTTGATAGTTTTTTTGCAGATCTTTAAAATTACATTACAGTCTACTGGAACTGCTAAAACCCACATTCGGGTTGTGTGGTTTTTATCACAATGTCTGGGCGATTAGCTTTGATTGTTCTGTCTCTGTGGATTGTAAAGCGCCATAAAATTGTTACAGGTCATGTCTGTAACTGGGTCTGTTCTTACCAATTTTTGCAGTTTCCTTTCCGAAAATTTTCAGATTTTTCCATTGTAGATATTGGCCCATTCTATCATGCCGTGTTTTATATCTAGTGAGTGCTAACACCGTGTAACCTGATGCAAGATGGTTAATTTTATCTGGATATTTATAACAGAATCTACATTTTAGGTTAACACAATTTTTTGTGCTTCGTAATTTCTAATTAGCAAGCATTGGTCCTGTGTAGCAACAATAAAACCTTCGGTTTCAGCTTTTAACCCTGCACGACGTAACTACTGTTGTGTACCAGCTTTGTCTACATCAGCTTGTTTGTTACGAATAGAGTATTGTCCATGAAGAAGCTTATCTTGTCATCATTTATTATTATTATTATTATTATTATTTCGTTTAGCTACAGGCTATGTGAGAAGGAAAGAAAATTCTTTTATCATGTATATTATGGGTTTTTGAAAGGATGGCAGAACAAGGACTAAGACAGTTGATAAAGAGTCAACATTTATTTAGAGAAACAAATTACAGGAAGTTATGGAGAACCATCATTGCTCATACCTTGAAGGAGTATGACATAAAAGAACATACAAATTGTTTATATTTTTCTTTACAGTGAATATATTCTCTTGCGAAGTCAATATGTTCAACATATTTCATTCTTACAAGGGATCTACATAATGTTCTTACCTGCACCATTTTTGAGCGAATCTATGATCCCAATTATTATAGACATTTAAGACATTATATTTTTAAATTTTATTATTATTATTATTATTATTATTATTATTATTATTATTATTATTATTATTAATGTTTGCGAATGTTATGTTTCCCGCTTTGGATCCTGTAGAGCCTGGTCCAAAGTATGTTCCTTAGGCTCTAAAGGAGAAATGTCATTTAATTGATAGCACTTTTCTTAGTATATAGGATGTTCCTAGTTGGGCGATCTTCACTAATATTGTCTGTTAATCTCGATCCTCAGGTCACTGTATTTTGTCAATTTCTTGATAATTTTCATCAAGGGTGGGGGTCGGTTATCTCAGATTGTACTGTTATGTTAATAAGCATATACTTCCTGAATTTCTTGTCTTTTATGATAATATCAGGTCTGTTGGCTTTTATTTCCTTGCCAGTATGAATTGGCATGTCCCAGAGGATAGTTACACCGTTATTTTGGGTTATGTCTGGTTAATGTTCATGCCATATCTCACTGGTTTCGATTTTGTGCTTTTTGCATATCTTCCATGGCATATATGATGTCTGTGGGTATATTCATTTATTGCTAGTTACGGACATCCTGAGATAATATGGTCGATAGTTTCATCATATTTTTCGCAGATCCTGCATTTCGGGTTAGTTCCATCCTTGTTTATGTTACCGTGATAGGATCTGGTTGCTTTGGTCCTGAATTGTAATAATTAGGCCTTCTGTTTCTGTTTTCAACCCGGTGTTCCTCAGCCACTGATGTGTTTTCTGTTGGTCCACATCTGCTTTTATCGTTTTTTTTTTTTATGTATTTGCTATGCAACGTTTCAGTTTCTTTTGGTAATTTTATTTGGCCAAGTTGTTTTGCTTTCTGTTTTACTCATTTGGCGCAGATGGTATTTGTTTCGTTTTTTGTTGGTAGGATTTCACGTACATTATTATTAGTATTTTCTTTCTGTTCTTAGTATATTTTTTGTTCTCTCTTCATTATTACTATTTTCAATATTGCACTAGAAGTATCCGTAGTCATCGCCGCATCGAAATTTTCAACCAAAACGTGACATTCAAATGCCAAAGCAAGATAAATAACTTTGTTGCCGCAGCCAATAGAGAGCATCTCCTCTCATAGCCAAGAACTGGCCATTCACCTTTTGTACCGACACAATTTTCAAAAACTAATACTAGATTTATCGGAAGAATTAGAAAGACAATTTCGGTCTAATAGAAAAGGGAAAATCCCATTCATGATGGACGAGTTTGTAATTGTAAATTTGTTCGTATTCACAAAGCACAATGATTATTTTGCGCTGTAATATATATGCTATAATTAAGTTACATTAACTGGGTTTATGGTAAGTCTAGCAATTTGTTGCTAACACATAAAAGTGTTAGCTGGAAGCAAATTTTCCACAAAATATACTTCATCGATTTTATTTATCATTTGGACATTTGATGAAGTTTGAATTTCTTATTGATGTATATGGCTCTGTATGTGTGTATATTACGAATATTTTCTTATTAATTCAACTCAGACAGAACACAGGTGCGGCCTAATCTTGTGTATCTCAGAAGTCTCAAGTATTGCTGATGTGGTCAAACCTGAAATATATAATCTCTTCAACTATTTATACGTCTACATTTTTATTTTCCAAAATCAAATTTAATTATGGAGAAGACCGAGACTAATGATAAGCCAATTGCTTTCATTTATATATATATATATATATATATATATATATATATATATATATATATATATATATATATATATATATAATATTTTTCCATTGCCAGTGACATAGGAGTACCGAAGGTATGCACCGTCGAATCTGATCAGTACATAGATATGTGATCGCGTGGGAATACTATATGTTGTAAGTTGGATGTGCGGGATAACGGATCGGAATTGGAAATAGGAGAGCCGAGTTTCAATTCTTAAGGACACATGGTACAGTGGATAAAGGCGTTGGTTAGATCCAGTGACAGGACCCATGGAATTGTGTGTACAATACCTGGTTAAGGCAGTGGGGAACTTAGAGAGGTGAAATGACAGGAGATAACTGATAATTGACATCCATTAGGCATGACACGTGGAACTAGTAGAGTCGACCCCAGCGAGCGAAATAAATGATTCAGTTCGACATTCCAAACACCTGAAGAAGGCCGGAGCGTACAACGGCCAAAAGGTTGTGATAAATATGGCAACAAAGATGAGGAAAATTGTCCGAATAATGTAAATAATTTCATTTGGGTTTGTTATATCCACTAAGTATAAGCCTCCTCCTTGGTTGCATCCTCTCTAAGACCTCATCGTTGTTTACACGCTCCGTCCATGATATTCTAAGCATCCTTCTGTAGAACCATATCTCTGTCACATCGAGTCTCTTCTTCATCTTTGAGGAAATCGTCCAACATTCGCTAACGGGAAACCATTTCTTATCAATCCCAAGACAAATCATACCATTATTATCGCCAAAAAATTCTTACAAACAAAAAATATTTTATGGCTTCAAATAACCTGAAAAAGGTTGATAAGCCGTAAAAACAAATCAATAATAAAAAAAAACATTGATAGTGATCTGAATTTTCAGTTATATTACTTTTTTTTTTGTTGTTTTATATACAAAATTCGAAATATATCGCTTTTCAGAGAAACAAAATGCCAATGAGACAAGTGAGGATCGAAGTGAATAATCAGTAATAATGTTATATTTAATTATAATAATAATGTTATATATAATTACTGTTACATATAATTAATAATATTAATAATAATGTTATATGTAATTAATGTTATATATATAACATTATATATAATATATATATATAAATATATATATATATATATATAAAATATATATATATATAAAATATATATATAACATTATATATATCATATTAATATTGTTATATAATATTGTTATATATAATTAATGTTGTATATAATTAATAATATTAACTCGTTAAACATTAACTTAAGCCGAAACGACAGTAGGTGTATATTTTAATGATACCCCCACTTCAGATTAACCGACAGAAAAAAAAACATACCCGTCTTCTTTTACTTCCTTGTGTCGTGTTTATTTAGAAGGTGACAATCATGGCTCTCCTCAATTTCCTTTACTTTGTAGTTATTAATAAATATTTGTTATCACTCCTATACGCTATTCTGCCATCCATTTACACAGACTCACTAGGTAGATTATGCATTATAATCCTGTGTCCCTCTTGCCTCTAATTTGTCCTGTGAACATCAAATATTTTGGAATATTTGATACTCACTCTAGAAATTTCAATTGTCTCTTTCTGATGTTAAGTGTATATGTCATTTTTGTTCACATTTTCTTGAAAACATCGTCATTACACACACGTCGATGGTATTCTCTAAATCTTTCTGTAGAACTACTTTTCTGTTGCTTCTTCTTCTTCATCTGTAAGAAGATTGTCCAGCATTCACTACGATAGGGGAGAACTGATATTACGTAACAGTTCGTTACTCTTTTATTTGTTTCTAACTAAATTTTCCTATTTCTTAATACTCTCCTTAGCTTTTGGAAGGCATTTTTGGCTATCCTATTGCATCTTCGGATTTCAGTGTCGTACTTTCCGTCCTCTATTAAAACACTTCCTAGATACTTAAATTGTTGTACTCGTTTGCTTTTGATATTTCCAAATTTGTATTAGTTAAGTGCCATACGTGATACACGCTTGAACAAACATGTCTCTTTCCGTTCATGGCTGACTCGACAGAAGATTTTCCCGCAGTAGACTGCCGTTTCTTTTTGCGCTAGACTGGTTTCCAACCAAGGCCACAGAGCACAGTGTGTCCTGCTATTCAACCCATAGTTGTGTGAAGAGATGGATTCATACCTTTCAAAAGGGCATTTGAAGGTAAGCGAATAAATGTAATGAACCTAACTGGAATTTGAACTCGGATCTCCGATTTCTCATACCGATCCGTTATCCATTACACCACCCGCACATAATAAAATTTGCACACCAAACTGTAAAAATATCTTGTACGATTTATTAATTTATTAATAGAAATATTTATATATTGTCACCAGTCTTTTCTGTACTTCAAAAGTTGAATCGATTCTTCAATAACATAATTACATATGATATATGCGACTATCACCAACGTTATCGGCTTAGAAAGTGAAATTGTCAAGCAGGGTTCAAATTACGATAGTCTTTTGCATTCACTTTGTATTAACACCATTGATAAACGCAAAACGCAAGTTTATCTCTTTTCTACTCACGCCTGATTTGGATTATATATTAAGCTAGAGAAGATTCGATAATCTTTGATGGCAGCGAGGTTAGAAGAAAGAATATTGACTTATGTAATGAAAGCTGGCTTATCTGGCGAACATTAAATTCACCTGTAATACATTATGAAACTACTCGTAATATGGATATGGATGTGTTTGAATGAATAAGAGTCAAAAGATTAAAATAGAATTTAAACCGAAATCACAAGGATGCCTAATCCTTTTAACTATTTAGTACCTAGATAGGTGGGAGAACCTCGAGGCGGTGTAACGGTTAGCAAGCTTGTCTCGCTAGAAAAATTACGACTGAGTAGTGAGTTCGATCCTCACTGTGTGCCCCCTACATTGCCACATTTAAGCCATGCTTGGAAAATCACTATGGACACATCGACATGGTGTAATGGTTAGCAAGCTTGTCTCGATAAAACAGTTACAACTGAATAGTGAGTTCGATCCTCACTGGGTGTCCCATACTTTCAGTCTTGTGCCTCATCTAAGCTACACTTGGAAAATCAATAGTGTGTAAATCCCTCCTTGGAGGAGTGTGTAGCACATCTGTTTATCATCTCTCAGTTGCATCTTTGTCTTTGGTCGCAACTGAGAAAAATTATATCGAGAGGTGCCCAGACCAGGCAAACAGCTACCCGAGACCGCGCCCTCTCATGGCACCAGAGAGAGGGATCCGTGCTCGCACCGAGGCCAGCGCAACCGACGGTTACAGGAGCTGCAGGGAATTTTTATTCCTTGCCCTGGTGTCCATCCCCGGGTCCCACCTTAAAAAAACCTTGCATCGCAACTCATCTTAATGGGGAGACAAAGTAAATACCTAGTGCCTAGATGGGTGACCGCTTCGAAACATCAGATACTGTAAGTTTTCTTGTGGGTAATATGCATCAGTGTAAGAGCTCGGAAATGGAAATAGGAGAGTCATGTCCCAATTCTAATCGGGTTCGTTATAGTTACTTACGTACATAACCCTTTGGTAAAAGTATAAATACTTCTTCTCCTCCTCCAATGTATTGGACAATTTGCAGGACTTGTATCAATAAATTATTATCTCCCAAAAAATCTTGCAGCCTAAAATATTTTCCGGATTCAAATAACCTGCAAAAGGTTGATAATCCTTAAAAAACAAATCACTCAATCTTTTTTACCCTGTATGCACTTTTCCTGTAAGCTTGAGATAACATCTTTTATAAGATATATTCCTCTTTTCTTTTTTGATCATTTAAAAACATTTAGGAATCATTTTCTGTGATGTACTAAAAGAAGCAAAGAAACATTTGTTCAAAATCCAATCCGAATTTGACACTTTCTATCTGCCCTGATTCTTGTTTGACATTGGCAAGTATTTACCCAAACTATGACGATTTTGCAGCATTTCTATTTCGTGTAATGAAAGTTCTTAAGGAAATTGTGTTCTTTGTTAATTTTTCTGTTTTTCAACCATTTTATGGCACAGTTATTTTTTGATGACGTTATATAAAGAAAGCAGTGAAGTACATTTCAGCCTAACAGTAAAGAGATGGAGGGTGCCTGTGTGTTTATTGTGTGTGTATGTGTGTGAGAGAGTGAGAGAGAGAGACAGAAAGAAATGATGAAGAAAGTTTAAATGCAATCATAAAATGATAAAATTCTTTGAAGAAACTCAGTGTTTATAAAGATTAAAGAATATTTTCTGTAAACCAGAAATTCAAAAAGCTACGCCTACAGTGAAAATAGATTTTTAAAAAAATTCTTTTATTTCATAAATAAGAAATGTACAGAAATATATTTTGTGTGTGCAAATATTCTAACAAAAGAATATTTCGACAGTCAATGGATTAAATAAAGCAAAGATGAAAGAATAACTTCAAAAAACATTTAAAAGAATTAAATATATATTACAATATGTTCTGAGTAAACGCTCGAATTATCTTGGTTCTATAGGTATTTTCATACCTTTACAATATCTGGAGATACACAAATGGATAAAAAAAAACTAAGGTGATAGATAGATAGATAGATAGATAGATAGATAGATAATGAAAATTAGATGATTTTACACACACACATATTTATATACTGAGTGTAACAGCAAAATTGTCCAAATCATGTTACAGCAAAATTGTCCACCCCACAAAATGTTTAATATCTAAAATTCACTAAACAAATTGAGTTTCTTTTTACCAGATTTTCAGATAAGCCGTTTAGTCATCTTGACACCATTTTTTGAAAGAATGACTGTAAAACCCTTTGAGTTATTCAGTTAGAAAGAGGGCAGGTGAAAATTGTTTTGTTTCAGACCCACTGTCTTCTCAACTGAGCAATGGTGAGAGGAAAAAGATCATTCAGGCCGTCAGTAATGGTACCAACTGGCTTCCATCTTCAAAGATCATTCAATAACCATCAGGAGAACGGTGAATAAGTTTTAAAATTGAGGGAGCATTAGAGAGGAAAACTGGATCAGGACGTCACAAAAGGAAGAGGGATCATCACTTCAAGTTAGAACTAAAGTAATCAATTAGAAAAGATCCAACTCAATCCATAAGTTGTTTGGCACGTGACAGGGAGTTTCATCCATGACAGTCCAGAGAGCAGTGAAAAAAAGACATGAAAATGAAATCATACGTGAAACGTGTGAGGTACCTTGTTACTCCAGGACAGAAAATTAAAAGGTTAGTGAAGATCATATTGAATAAGTTGGAAAATGATCCTGGAACACACACACACACACACACACACACATATATATATATATGTAAAGAAATATAGTTTTAAGATGTGCTATATTTATGAATATATATATATATATATATATATATATATATATATATGTGGAATTTATTTCAATCCTTCATGAGCTTCCGATTCTTAGCTATGATTAATTACTGATGAACATGTCATTTTCAATTATGATCGATTTCATCATGATACTTCTGTTAAGGTTGGTGAGTAATTATACATTCTTATTGCTCAAACTACAGACCAATAGTATTCTAAAACCTCGGAGAATTCTAGTAAGGAATCTTTAATCGTTTTTAAGATACAACGGTTCAAATCCCCAATATAACAATTGCCAATTTTGCAGTACCACGATTTCGACAATGTTACTGTTACAACCCAGTATATATATATATATATATATATATATATATATATATATATATATAAACCCTTTTTCCTGTCCCAACAACACACACACACACACACACACATATATATATATATATATATATATATATATATATATATAATTATTAGGTAGAGATAGAGAACAGAAGAGATGGGTATGATGAAATTTAAATAGTTACCAATTAAACAATTGAGACATATCTAACCTTACATCCTTTAATATTATTTTGTATATAGGAAATAAAAAGTGGAGAAAGAAATGAAAATCTTTATAAATCTCTCTCTCTCTCTCTCTCTCTCTCTCTCTCTCTCTCTCTCTCTCTCTCTCTCTCTCTCTCTCTCTCTCTCTATATATATATATATATATATATATATATATATATATATGTGTGTGTGTGTGTGTGTGTGTGTGTGTGTGTGGTGACCAGTTTCAGAATTGCTCGTTGATTTAAGTACTGGAAACTTATCAGACAGAAAGTAACTCATTTTTTGTGCATTTGACAGGCTCCAAATATTTGAATCTTTGTATTCATATATATTAATCAACCAGCGACGTCGTAGGAGAGGCAAGGTAAATTTTAGATTAATCGGAGCATCGCTTGTTATTATAAATATGATCAACTCCTTGGTCACGAACCGGTTTTTCAGTTAACCTTGACCAGAGTTGTTTGTTCGATCGTTTGTCGCACAAACGAAACTGAAATTCTCACAATTGCTCACATCGTTTTCTTATTTCAAGTATAAAACATTACAAAAATTACGACGATATTCCGCTAACTTGTTTAGTCGGAACATAACATTCTACCTTCTTTTATCCAGTCTGAAACTAGAATTTGAACACAATGTAAACTTGTGACCTATACATCGGCACACGTAAAGTCTAGATTTTCCTTGCCTTCATTCATGAGGTCGACAACTACAATTTATACACAATAGACCTGTTACATAGACCTAGTACAGTTCTCATATACTTCTGTACACATATAAACGCATTTATCGTTTATCCTATATTAACGCAATTCCTTCAGTTGTACTGCAAAAAATGTTGCACTAAGTATTTTGTGTGAAGTTGTTTACAAAGTATTTTTGTAATTCATTTCTTTCAGTTTGAAAGAAAAGCAATACTCCAATAAAAGAAATTATAAAAATTCGTGGACACGTGTTTTAATATATTATCTGTTTTTACGTTATTTTTATTGATATAATTATTGAAGTAAATGATCTACTTATAATAAACTGTATTAATTACATTTACCGGCCTGAATGTCCGATAACTTTGTCGTACATTTAGGCCGGAATTGTAATTAATATTAAAATAGATCCGTGTTTGAAGATTAAATTAATTCTTCGTTTATACACGCATATTTTGACTGTCTGTTCCATGTCCAAACGCAATCGTCAGGCTATGTTGTGTTTTTGCACGACTATATATATACATACATACATACATAAATACATATATATATATATATATATATATATATATATATATATATATATATATATATATATATATATATATATATATATATGTATGTATGTATGTATATGTATACTGTTCAGTGAGGCCTATTGTACTATTCTAACGGTTATTTTGGTGGGTGTTACGGTTACGTTTCCCCTCTGAGAAACTTTATCAAGGCAAATATAAGGTTGTTATTTTGTGACAAGATTTTATATAAAAGAACAAAAATTTTATTGGTTTATCAATGTTTTTGGTATAGGAGTGCTCATAAACTAGGCGAAACAGTTTAGCAGGTTCATGGACGTGAGGTGATACAGTACTATGCCTAATAAATATAAGTGAGCAGGAGTTTTTTATGTATATATATATATATATATGCAAATTAGTATTTAAATCATTTTGGATTTGCATTGATTTATTTTTGCTCTTGTCCATCAATAATTGTCACAAAATAAAATCCTTGTATTTACCGTTATAAAGTCCCTCAGAGAACGAAACGATACGGCTAAGTTTTCCTTTTGTCTTTATTCCTATTGTCCTTTTACAGATACACTCTATTTGAATATTATATATATATATATATATGTGTGTGTGTGTGTGTGTGTGTGTCTATATATGAAAACGAATATCTAAATAAACGTATTTATATGTTATTCACTTGTGTTAACCATAGCTGATCTCTTTTATGGCCATTTTTATTCAATATTTACTATAAGCACAAATCTATGTAAAAAGAGTTCAACGACTCAAGACAAATATGTAAATATCAACATTAATCTTTTCTAACCAACCAAAAAGAGATATGGATATCCAACAAGTAGCACTGCAAAACGCCTCTTGGGACTACTTCTAATCAGGCGTTCATATATATATATATATATATATATATATATATATATATATATATGTGTGTGTGTGTGTGTGTGTGTGTTTGTGTGTGTGTGTGTGTGTGTGTGTGTGTGTGTGTGTGTGTGTGTGTGTGTGTGTGTGTGTTCAATATCGCTCCTCTGAAATTTTCAATATCCGGAATGTCTCCAGGAAAATGGCATCGCGTCCGAAATACTTACAATGCGAACCAACCCCGGTAAGTTTCTTCTCTCCAAACTGATAGTATAAATTGAATGCTAGCTTACTCATAATCTTTTCGGCACATAATATTTTGGGCAGAAATCAAATTATTCTTCAATCACAACATGGATCCAATGCTGTGCCCCCAAAAAGATAAAAATCCATTTAGTCAAGAAAAACTAAACTTTATTGCATCATTTCCTTTGCCAAGAAGAAATCTAAAACATATGTTCTAAGTAACAAGAATCTGCCCGTTCAGTCAACATCTATCTTAAACGAAAGAAATGTTCAGAAAATAATTTGCCACTGCGGTTTAAAGTTCATGAACTTGCACTAATTTCATTCAAGGCTGATTGTAGAATGTTGCTGCTAAGAACTTGTATAAGAACGTATCTCTTTACTTTCTAATGTATTAATGCAACAAGGTGAATTGATTCGCGTACAGATAGTATAAGAAGCTACTAACCTGCTCATGAAACTACACATACCTGTAATATCACAATACACAGGAAATAGTGATTTACTAAGCATAGCTTAGATGTAACACAAAGGGGTGACACACAGAAAATAAACGTAATGCTTTCTAACATAAATTTTGTCCATTTTAATTCGATGTTTTCTTGTTAAAACAAATTAATTTATAATGTTAAAGCCATAATCTCCTTAATATTATTTTTCAGCCAATTTATAACCGAACAATCTATTTAAAATGGGAAAGTGATTTTTTCAATCATTTCACTCCATCACTGGTGCGCAACGGGTTACAGAGTGTGAAAGTGAAAGAGAAGACTGAGAATAGGGAGGATTGAGGAAAGGGATTCAGGAGCATAGAAGATGGCGATTCACGTTGATTTTATATTTTTGAAGATTATAGTTATCAGGGAAGCAAGTAAACAAAAGGAAGTTCCACAAGTAGGATGTGCGAGAAAAGAAACTGTTGTAGTAGAAGAGGTGGTTGCATTCATCTATTTCAACAGTAAAAGGGTGGGACCTAAATGCCAATCTAGTAGCATGCTTCAATTGATGCAATCGGGACGCCAGGGAAAAAACTCGTCAGAAAATATTTGTAGAAAGAACAGTGAAGCCAGGTGATGTCGGTAAGAAGCATAGATACTTAATATTAACAATTCACATACTGGTAAACAATCTATTTAATTATTTACCGATATTTACTAAAGTAATCTTTGAAAAAGAACTTCAATATTGCTTCATTCAGTCTTCCTCATTTAGCCACAAGTTTACGCTTGGCATAAAAATAATGCCATTTTAAATAGATTTTTTGCAATTATTAATGATTGTTTGACTCTGCCATTTTCACCTGCTTCATAAAGACCTGGTCTTTTCATCATCTTTGTAAACATCCTGGAACAGTCCGCCATTGGCATAACAAAGACACTGTCACCTAGGACCACGAAATCAATGGAGATAATTTTAAAAAGAAAAATTACAGAAATTACAGATAAAAAACTACACATGCCGTATTTCTTTTTAGTACAATAACATAACTACTTTGCTATATGCCATTCTACGGTCGCTGTTAATATTAGACACGTGTGTGTGTGTGTGTGTGTGTGTGTGTGTGTGTGTGTGTGTGTGTTGTTTCTTAGAGGAATTTATGTCGGGTGGGCGGGCAGTGCAACAGCTATCGGCGTGGGAAATGGAATTGGGTTAGCCGAGTTCAAATTCCGACCTCTTCTGTAATATTCACAACCGCTTTAATGAGAAAGGTGTTAATCCATCTATTCTCCCCACAACTACGGGTTAAATAGATTTTCTAGCTTGGCATCCACACGAAAGTGACTGCTCCAAATTAAAACTGCGGAGAAGGCAACGAGAAATTGCTTGACTATATTTTCAAGGTCATAGCAAATAGCAGATAATACAGAAAATGATTCTGTTTTCATTGATTCGTTTTTTACGGCTTATCGACCATTTTAGAGGTTATTTAAAGCCAGAAAATATTTTTAGATATAAGAATGTTTTTGAGATCATAATGCTTTAGTGATACAAGCCATATTAATTAACCCATCTCTGGGAATGAGAAGGGGTGGATTGAAATCTTTCCGAACTGTATTTGCGTGTAAGTGAATATAACTTACCTCGCAAGTATTGGATATAGGCTCACTGATTAACAATTCCGAGCCATTATCCATTGCACCACCCACATATCCAAATTTGCAGCAGCTAGCGTTCGCAATTGGTCATCTATCTAGGTATTCGTCAGGTTCGAAGTTGCTTAACTTTGGTACTCGTATAGGACCGGAGATACAACGTGATGTGTCCGCATCACGAAAAGGATTCTGTGGAAAGTCATGACTACGTATCGCCCGAAGAAACATGACATTTACACACACACACACACACACACACACACACACACACACACACACACACATATATATATATATATATATATCCATTAATCCAACCCAATATTTTAAGAAAATTATTGCTCGCTTGCACCACTAGAGTTTCTTTTTACACGCGAACAGATGGAATAAGAATGGGAAACCCTCTCGGGTCGTGCTTCTTCAATTATTATATGTTCTATGTTGAAAACAAGGTTTTTACTAAAGTTATTAAACCTAAATATATGTTCATTATGGAGACGATATATTTATTTTAGCTGAAAACAAGAAAGAAATAGAAAATCTGAAAGCTACATTTCAACAAAATTCCATCCTAAATTTTACGTATGATCTTAGTAAAAAAAATAAACTTCCTTTTTTAGATGTTCTCGTCGATTTTAGTAATAATACTTTTAAAACTTCTGTTTATAAAAAAAATAGTATAAGGTGTATTTGCCACACAGAGTTTACTAATTATTCTATGTTAGGTAGAATAACGCGTTCTAGCCTTCAGTAGCACACCGATACTAATATTAGCATTAGCGTAGCCATTGATACACTAACACTGAATGCGAATATGAAAAGACGAAATACGCGAGCGTAACCAATGAAACATTTAATGTAGCAAGCAGCCTTCGTAAATATATACACAAGATTTATACATGTCCCAAAACAAATAAATGTCCATATTGTCCCAAAGGAACGAGGAGGTTAAACAGAATTAGTACAAAGATATCACCTACCAATTTCATGGCCTTTGGTCGTCCACAGATGAGTGAATGAGTTTGTTGCGTTAGGCCGTACTCATGTTGACTTAGTTTCCACGTGTGTGGACGCTCTGGTGGTCAGGAAGGAAAAGAGATCGTTCCTCCCAAAACGGAAGTGACGACAAAAAAAGAAGGCAGAAGAGTTCTACTCACTAAAAGGGACCACAACTCTCATGGGCTAATGCAAAGGGAAAACACTGTGGTCTCCCTACAAGTACCCCCTCCCTAGACAGGTTCATTAACCTGCACTAGAGATACAACTAAAATGTAACAAAAACAAAACTTCACAACATGTATTACAAATTTAAAGAAACATAATGAAACAGGAAGAGTTCAGTGTGGAGGGAAGAATATCCTCCAGTTATAGTTCTGCTGAACCCAAAACCTGAAAATGACTTATGTCAATAAATGTTTGGGCCATCTAACACGACGGCCAGATCTGGTCACAGTCTCTTTCACTACCCCAGGTGATACTGGTGATGGAGTAGTCACTGAAGTGTCCATGCTGAGCCAGGTAGTGTCCAAAAAGGCAGGCTTTAATCTGTCAACAGTAATGCTTTGTGTTGCATTGTTAATGCTCACCATAAAATACTTCGAATGTCTCTCTAGGACTTTGAAGGGTCCTCTGTAGGCTGGCTGCAATGTGTGTGACTTAGCCAAGTCCCGCACAAAAACATGTGTGCATGTCTGCAGTAGTTTAGGCACATATATCTGCCGTTGAACCTGCGCAGAAGACTTATATGCCAAATTCGCCATGCTCGCGGTAAGCCGATCAACGAACGAGGTCAAGTTCAAAACTTTTTGTGGAGGTTGCAGAAAAAATTGTCCTGGGAGTCTGAGTGTGGTGCCATAAACTATCTCAGCAGATGAACATTTAAGATCGTCTTTAACCGCAGTGCGGAGTCCTAGAAGAACCAACGGTAGATGCTCCAGCCAATTTACCTGATCCGTCACGGCCCTTAAAGCTGATTTAAGTGTACGGTGAAACCGTTCCACTAAGCCATTAGCCTCGGGATGATAAGCGGTGGTTTTGACTCTTTTACTCCCCAAGATCCTCATCAGTTGGTTGAACAGGTCTGACTCGAATTGCCGCCCTCTGTCTGTAGTAATTAAAGCAGGGACCCCAAAACGGGAAACCCATCCTGAAACAAAAGTCTTTGCCGTAGTATGTGCCGTAATGTCCGACATGGGAAGAGCCTCACACCAACGGGAGAAACGATCAACACATGTCAATAGATATGTCTTTCCCTCACATGAAGGGAGTGGTCCTGTGATGTCCACGTGAACATGTGCAAACCGCTCGTCGGGTGATGGAAAGGATCCAGGAGGTGAACGGGTATGTCTCCCGACTTTGGCCCTCTGGCATGACACACAAGTCTTTGACCATTGTCGAATGTCAGTTTTCATGCGTGGCCAAACAAATCTGTCTGTGATTAGCCGTATTGAGGCATTAGCTCCTGGGTGGGACAAATTGTGCATGGAGGAGAATAGCGTCTTCCGCATTGACTCAGGCACGAAGGGGCGCAATCGTCCGGTGCTGGTGTCACATACAGGTATTTTCGACAACGTCAAGCATGTGTTGTTCTCTCGTAGCAGATGCTGTAGTTGCTGATCCTTCTCCTGTGCTTCCACAAATGATTGATGTTCCAAGCACGGATCCAGCACAAAAGCATTTATGCCACGAGACATAGTGTCTGCAGGTATGTTGTCTGTTCCTTGACGAAACGGATATCTGATGTGAATTGTAACAGATAATCCAAGTGTCTGGTCTCACGTGGGAAATACTTGTCAGAGTTTGACTGAAAAGCCCCCAACAAGGGCTTGTGGTCTGTCAGTAGGTAGAAAGTCCGCCCTTCCAACAAATGTCGAAAGTAACGGACCGCTGAATAAGCTGCGAGAAGTTCACGTCCAATTGGTTTCCAGTGGTCATCAATCTTCTGCTGTAGTACTGCACCCACACCAATCGAAGAGGCGTCCACTGCCAAACACAACTCGCTACCTGGGACAACATGTGACAATTCAACTGCTCGGGACAATAAAACCTTAATTTTGTGGAAGGCTGCCAAAGCTTCATCAGACAAAACTATGTCACAATTTTTGACATCAATTAGAATATCTGTCAGAGGTTTTATAACCTGCGCACAATTTGGCAGGAACCTTCGAAAAAAAATTTACCATCCCTAAAAACTTTCTCATGGTATCTGGCACGGGAAAGTCAGAAATGGCCGCCACTTTAGATGGAGAAGGTGAAACTCCCGCTGAATTAATGCGGTGACCTAGGAAAATAACTTCAGACTTTCCAAACTCACATTTTACTGGGTTGATAACAACCCCAAATTTCTCAAAGCGCTCGAAAACGAGCTGTAAATGTTCAATATGTTCTTCCATGGAAGAACTGGCTATAAGTACATCGTCCACATAGGCACAGACAAAATGCAGATAGTGCAATACATAGTCGATAAATCTCTGAAAAGACTGTGCTGCGTTTCTTAGTCCAAATGGCACACGCAGAAACTCAAACAACCCAAATGGTGTTGTTATGGCAGTCTTTGGAATGTGATCAGGTTCTACCGGAATTTGATGGTAGGCCCTGATAAGGTCTAATTTAGTAAATATGCACCTATCCTGAATGATGGCCGTTACGTCATGTATATGAGGAATGGGATAACGGTCAGGTTTAGTGACAGAGTTGAGTGCCCTATAATCCCCACAAGCTCGCCAGGTACCACCACTTTTGGGTACCAGGTGTAAAGGAGATGCCCAGTTACTCTTTGATGGCCGGATAATACCAAGTTCCATCATTTTGGTAAATTCCGCTTTTGCTAAACTCAATTTTTCCGGTGCCAGACGACGAGGACGGCTGTGAACAGGAGGACCGCTAGTAGCAATGTGGTGTGTTATATTGTGGGGTAAACTATCTTTATGAAAAGCCGGTTTAGTAATACTCTCAAACTTTTGTAAAAGTTCACAGAACATAGGGTTATCTTCTGTGTTAGCCACCGTAGGACATAATGGAATTACATTATGAATGGCTCCCGGCGATTTAGTATTTGTCTTAGGGTCTGTCAGACAACGTCTGTGTACATCAATGAGAAGACCAAATTTGTGTAAAAAATCTGCACCCAATATGGCCTTCTCTACATCCGCAAGGACAAAGAAATGGGTGAAAACCCGTCTCAGACCCAAATTCAATGTAAGGCACCTCTGACCATAAGTCTGGATGAGCGACTTATTCACGGCCTGTAAGGTAAGTTTGTGAGGGCTTTTAACTTGTCTGTCCTAGTGGCAGGAATTAAAGATATTTGCGCACCACTGTTCACGAGAAAACGTATACCAGTAGTGCGGTCAGAAACAAATAGTAAGCGACAAACCTCTCCCACGCCGGCGCACCGGGTCGCCTCCGGTCGCCAGCCTAGACTTTTTCCTGTTGCGAATTGAAGGAACAGGGGGGCTTACAATAATTAGCCCTATCTCCGAATTTCCTGTGTAAGTAACACATGGGGTCCTTGTTAACAGCTTTTACACGACCTCTACTTTGGGAGCGATGAATGCTAACCTTCTGCAACCGTCTCTCTAAGTCTTCCATCCTAGCCTCTAACCTTCGTTGTCCCTCCAAAAGTCTAGCCAGCGGATCTGGCTCTTGCGTCTGTACGGCAGAAACGGGAGCAGTGCATCCCGAAGTTAGGTCAGCTACATTATCTGCTATTTCAGCCAGCTTTTCGACGGGTGCATCTTCACCCACCGCGGCTAAAACAGCGTGATACGCAGGGGGCAAACGCTGGAGAAAAATATGACGTATAATGCCATCCTCATTACTTTCTCCGGCTAGATGTTGTAAACGACGTAAAAATTGCGACGGCTTGCTGTCTCCCAATTGTTCCTCATGCAAAAGCTGCGACAATTTCTTTTGTCGTGACATAGACGTCCTCCGAACAAGTTCCTCCTTTAACTTGTAATATGGCTTGTCTTTCGGCGGAGAGATAATAATTTCTCTCACCTCCTGGACAGCTTCTAGAGGCAACTTGGTGACCACTAAATTAAATTTTGTTTTCTGAGAGGTAATTCCTCTCAGTTCGCACTCCGACTCTAACTGTGCGAAAAATAAAGCTGGGTCCGCTTTAAAGTAGGCTAAGCTGACAGTGTTCACTGCGGACACTGCGGCCGTTTTTTCCTCATCCATATCGTATATTCTCTATGGGGATAGTTAGCACACAGAAATACGTCTCACCATGCGAAGTACCACAGAGAAAGAAAAAAAAAAGGAAAAAAACACAAACAAACGTACCTAAATATTTTAAACAAAAAGTCAGAAATGGCTATCACTGATATTACCACTCATGGGTGTTGTGAACTCTAGCAGTAAGCTACTGACCAGTGTGCCTCCAAGGGTGAGGCAGTCTAATGTTGCAGGCCGGCGCCAAATTCAAATATAGGATGGGAGAAAAATCACACGAGGGAAAGGGAAGCCATGTTGACATGTTATACAAGTCGTCATTCCTATATCGCAAATTATTTGTGTCGAAAGAAAAAAAACACTCCCTAACACACGAAATTAACATTAACAGTTATTTTGCAAATTGCAAAAATATACTGCCAC
Source organism: Acanthosepion pharaonis (assembly GCA_903632075.3). Lineage (NCBI taxonomy): Eukaryota > Metazoa > Mollusca > Cephalopoda > Sepiida > Sepiidae > Acanthosepion > Acanthosepion pharaonis. The sequence continues at coordinate 5,164,862 of CAHIKZ030001813.1, forward strand.
GTTGGAGTCACCACTTATTAGTATAGGGTGTGTATTTGCCACACAGAGTTTACTAATTATTCTATGTTAGGTAGAATAACGCGTTCTAGCCTTCAGTAGCACACCGATACTAATATTAGCATTAGCGTAGCCATTGATACACTAACACTGAATGCGAATATGAAAAGACGAAATACGCGAGCGTAACCAATGAAACATTTAATGTGGCAAGCAGCCTTCGTAAATATATACACAAGATTTATACATGTCCCAAAACAAATAAATGTCCATATTGTCCCAAAGGAACGAGGAGGTTAAACAGAATTAGTACAAAGATATCACCTACCAATTTCATGGCCTTTGGTCGTCCTCAGATAAGTGAATGAGTTTGTTGCGTTAGGCCGTACCCATGTTGACCAGTTTCCACGTGTGTGGACACTCTGGTGGTCAGGAAGGAAAAGAGGTCGTTCCTCCCAGAACGGAAGTGACGACAAAAAAAAGGCAGAAAAAAAGGCAGAAGAGTTCTGTGGTCTCCCTACAACTAAAAGGGGATAAACGAAAATTATAAACAGGATGAATGCAGAATTAAGAATATTATAAAAAAATGCATAACACCAGTTGTCAAAGCAAAAAATTAGATTAATTATTTATTACAAAAATTTTTAAACCTAACTAACCTTATAGCTAAAATAATAATTCACCTAAATATAATCCTTGAAAATTGGTATATGTATAGCTGAAAAACACTCGGATAAGAAAAGGACATTCGGACAATTTTTATATAGTTTATCATCTGAAAAGAAAAACAAAAGTTACTAGATCACATGAGAAATTGCATAAAAAAAAACTAAATAAAAGCACCTTGTCTGTCGTTTTTAATGAAATGTGCATGAAAGAAGGATTGCTGCCTAAATACACACATATATGTATAAAGACATTTTTATGTTTATACATTCTTCTTATAGATACTAATATTTAAGTAAATGCTCTGTTTATAATAAACAGAATTAAACATTTACCGGTCTGAATATCCGGGAAATTTTCACAGAAAATATTCGTTCTCCGACAGGATTCGAGCCTCTATCCTATGCGGAACCGTCATTTAGCTTGACGTGCCTTTAACCGATTTGGCCACAGAAGAGCGTTCGGTTAGTAAGGTCGAATTTACTGTATTTGAACTTCAATCTTCTATGAATCTTTCACGTACATTGATATCTGCTCATGGCGTATCAAATGTAAACAAATGACATCACACATTATGAAATGGACAAAGTCCGAAAATTATTTTAAGACATTTTTATGTTTATACATTCTTTTTATAGATACAAATATTTAAGTATCCTCTGTTTATAATAAACAGTATTAAACAACATTTACCGGCCTGAATTTCCGAGAAATTTTCACAGAAAATATATATATATATATATATATATATATATATATATATATATATATCGGATGTAACAGTAAAATCCAATTGCTGGATAAAGCTCTGAACCGTTGCATCTTAGAAATGACTAAAGATATTTTACAGGAATTCTCCGAGGTTATTATAACACTATTGAACTCTTCTTTGAGCAGTAAGAATGTATAATTACTCTATAAGCTTAACAGAAGTATCGCGATAAAATCGATCGTAAACAAAAATGACATGTTCATCATTAATTAATCATATCTAAGGGTCGGAAGCTGATGAAGTATTGAAATAAAGTTCATATATATATATATATTATTCCAGGATCATTTTCCAACTTATTCAAGATTATCTTCGGCCTCTCTAAACTTCTAACCTTCTGTTCTGGATTAACAAGATACTTCACACGTTTCCCTGACAATTTCATTTTCAAGTTTTTTGTTTTTCACTGCTCTTTGGACTGTCAGAGGTGAAACATCCCTCTCATATGCCAACCGTCTTATGGATTCAGTTGGATCTTTTCTAACTGATTACTTTAGCTCTAAGATTAAATGAAGACTCCCTTTGCTTTTGTGACCTCCTGATCCAGTTTTTCTCTCTACTATTTCCAGTGTTTAATGCATGATGGTTCTTGAATGGAGTTTGACGATGGAAGCCAGGGTCTGAATGTTGATACCATTACTGAAGGCCTAAATGCTCTTTTTCTTCCCACCCTTGCTCAGTTGAGACGAGTCAGTGGGTCTGACACAAAACAATTTTAAACTGATCTCTTTCTAGCTGAATAATTTAAAGGGTTTATTCATTAATTCTTACGAAAGAATTGTGTCAAGAGGGCTAAACGACTTATCGGAAAACCTGGAAAGGAAAAACTCACATACTTTTTTTATTTAGATATCAACCATTTTGTGAAAAGGATAATTATGCAGTTACACCATTTGGAGAATTTTGCTATTAAACCCGGTATATATATATATATATATATATATATATATATATATATATATATATATATATATATATATTTAATATATATATATCAATATATATATATATATATATATATATATATTGATGTATGTTTCATTAAATAATATAGACAAGTTTTGTCTATTTTAAGTAAGTTTCATATTGTTTGATAGCTTAATAACATTATCATTGAAAAACGAAAGGAAATCACCATATTGATACATTTTTAATCCTATCAATATGGTGATTTCCTATCACTTTCAATGATAATGTGATTAAGCTTTTATCAGACAATATGAAAGGAACTTTTACGTAAAATAAATAGACAAAACTTGTCTATATTATTTAATTAAACATGCATCAATGAAAATTGCTGCCTAAATACAATATATATATATATATATATATATATATATATATATATATATATATATATATAGTCAAACCTAGTGAGCCAGGCAAACGTACCCAGGTTTCACCTAATTGTTTATTCGTGTCGGGATTTTTTCTTTGGGTTTTGAACCTGCATCTGTGCGATTTTTTTCGACAGACTTTCATGTTTCTAGCTCTTTCTTTTTTAAAACTTTTTCCTTCGAGATTGATTTGATTATTGGCAAATCAAAAATTCGAAGGTTTTTCGAGACGAGTATAGTTACCTATATATATATATATATATATATATATATATATATATATATATATATATATAATAGCTTCAATTAAATTCTCAAACCAAAACAAAACTGTTAAATAAGTGATATAAACAAATTTTACTACGTTAATAAATAAATAAATAAATAAAATAAGAAAAAAAAAATAAAAACCAGCAATATAATTTGACCCAAATAAATAAACAAACGACTTCCGGTAAAATAAAAATAGAAACCAATGCACCACTAACCCGTATATATATATAAATACCCACAATGCACCACTGAAACAGACTGTCGCCCCTAAGTGTTATATACTTTTATAAATATCTCTGATATTGAGCACTTTATTCCATAAATATAGCAACTTAAGACATATTGGCTCTCACCTGGTCCAAAATGACGATTGAAAAAAATCGATTATTTCCACTATCGATGGGAGCTGGGAAATGCAAACAGACTGTCGCACTTACTTGGAGCATGTGCTGCAAATCTGTCGAAAATTGCAATCGTGCATTGGTCACACACACACACACACACACACACACACATCCTGCCATATATATATATATATATATATATATATATATATATATATATATTCATATTAAAAATAAATTGCTATTTTATAGCTATCATTTTATTTAGGAAATCTTTATGGGTAAAAACCCAGAATTGTTTTTTATCCAAGTTTTTGAGCGATCTCGCTCTATCTCTGATTTTCAGATATTTTATGCACATTTTTTTGATTCCTATTCCCAGACAATAAAAAAAAAATAAATAAATTTAATAGACTTTGATATCTATCTGTTTTAATAAGAAATATTTAAGAACAATCGATGTTATTTAAACAAGTGTATATATATATATATATATATATATATATATATATATATATATATATATATATAAAAATGACAATAGGAAAACTGGTAATTGCTGACGCGTTTCGTCCAATGTGGACTTTTTTACGAAAATGAAAAATAAATTGTCATTTTTATTCAGATTTCGGAGAAATTTTCATATATATATATATATATATATATATATATATATATATATATATATATATATATATATGATGGGCTCTTTTTTTCGATGTACATGTCATTCAGTTCAGTTTTTAATCCTGTCATGACCCCTCACCTTCTCTTGCCAGTGGATTGTTGCTCAGGTGGAATAGCAAAGAAGGAACACAGAACTGAACTGCAGACTATCCGCACAAATGATTAGAGTTTTGAGTGGTGAAGGCTTGTGTAGAACCAGCCACACTTATTGGAAGTGCTGATAAACAAGGAGTTGGTGCAAATATTTGCCACGAACACAATGAACAACACCCCCACCAGGTTTTACTATCACGTAGTTATACATCCCCGGTCCTACCAATTCACAAAAGGGTGCAGCGCCTTTCGATGGTAATTTCACGTGAGTTAGCCCGCCGGCTGAAGCGGTTTAGGGGGTTTGGCGCGTGGAGATTTAGGGGATGGGTTAAGACCATATATACATACATACTTACATACTTACATACATACATACATACATACATACATATATATATATATATATATATATATATATATATATATATATATATATATATATATATATGAATCAATTATATAATCAATTGTATGGTTAACCAAACATAAATAATTTGATAAATAAATGTTATACCTAAGCATAATCAAACAAAAACAAGCGTAAATAGATTCAATTTTTAAAAAAATGAACCAGTTTGTCTGATGATCGCAAAAGCGTGAAACACATTGTCACAAATTCACATCCATATGACTGAATACATGTGTGTGTGTATTTGTGTATGTGTGTATGTGTGTGCGTGTGTGTATGCGTCTCAGTGCGTCTGTGTGTGTATGTGTCTCAGTGCGTCTGTGTGTATGTGTCTCTGTGTGTCTATAAAAGTAGGCACTGAGGTCAACACTGAGTGTAGACAGTCTATTTCATGCTTGAACATAATCTTCAGATTATTTACAGATTCTGTAACCCTGATATTGATACCTTTTACGCATAAATATAGCATACCTTACACTATTTTTTTATTATATATTCATACGCGTCTATACACAGCTGCATAATCATCAGTGAATGATTTGTAGACAAATGCTTCTGTTAATATTTTTTAGTTAAGATTATGTAATAGTTATAAATTCACATGAATGCATATCATTTCATCGCCGGCCATCGTGATGAGAGTTTAAATAATTTGATAAGACCAAATTAATTTCTGTTTGAAATTTGAGTCGTTTGAAAATTTGTGCAATATTCTGAAGGAGAATGTTTACATTGGCGGACTGCAATTTACGTCAGTAATGAACGCTATTCTGCTATTCTGCGGTCAGATTCACAAAATGGACGACTGACTTCTAATATTAATCTCGGATCATGGAGTAAACATTTCTCGTTAATCTTATCCTTATAATTTTGTTGTCATGACAAATCTTTTCTTTTTCATTTCATTCCTCTTTGAAAATTTCGCTCGTGTTCATGTGTTTTTCCGCTTGATGATTATTGTTACTTGAAACAGAGTCGCTAATTATGTCATTATTGAATTGATAATATTATTATATTATATATATTATTATATGTATTATATGTATTATATTATATATATTATATTATTATAATATAATATTACTATATTATATTTAGGCTCTGTCGACTATACTATTTGTATATAATTATATATATATATACAAATATTTATATTTGCATGTATGTCTATGTGGTTACGGGAATCATAGGTGCGTATATATATATATATATATATATATATATATATATATATGATTATTTTTTTGTGTATATTTATGGGATAGATATATATTTTGGATATAATGAAAATTATATATTCACACACGTGCATGTGTGTGAATATATAATTTTATACACACACACACACACACACACACATTTATATATATATATATATATATATATATATATATATATATATATATATATATATGTCATGGGCCCTTATCTATAACTACAGAATGAACTCTTCCTAGCACTATGTATACTACGCCTCTCAAGAGTGAGGGACGAATCGAGTCGAGCCGATAGTAGTTCACTCCAAACCAGACTGACAGTCATACTAACACCTTCCACATCTTGTTTTATCATTTCATGTAATATACCTTCGTTATTTCTACTCTTGTGTTCGTGTTGTTCTTCCTTGGTCCTAACCTAGACCATAACAATATATATATATATATATATATATATATATATATATATATATATATATATTATATTTGCATTGTTTGGACTGTTGTCCTCATCTTTATTGTCATGTTCACGATGGCCTTATTCATGTGACTGGAATTTCGAACTGAACCCATTATTTCGTCCACTGGGGTAGATTGATTCTATTTCCACGTGCCATGCCCCTTCCGGATGTCTCAGTTATCTCCCTTTAACTCAACTCGAAGTTTTTTGTTTGCCACTGCCATAGCCAGGCATTGAAATCACATTGGTTGGATGTAGTGACTTGACCCAAAGAGTTGTGCACTGAAGATTAAAACAATGCGATGTTTGTGTGCTTCACATGTAGGTAGCTACTTTATATACGAAAAACATCCATGCGATCCTTATTATACCAACAGCTGCTGAATATTCATTTGTTAATGTGGATTTAAGGATTCGCATGAAGTGGCAGGCAGGCAACCTGCTGCTAACAGCGGCTGAGAAAAGGTAGCAATTTGCCGTGAACCTTGTGACCCACTATTTAAGATGTTAGAGCAGGGGTCGGCAACTCATTCGACCCCGCGGGGCCGGATCGTGTTATAATGACGGGTCGCGGGCCGGACGAAGGCCATTAATGAAAAATTAAGGAAAATTACATATGTAGACCCCTGTCAACCTAAATATTTAAAACCATAATGAAAATAAACATTGAGAAATCAGAAAAACAAAAAAAAATCTAAAATTAAAAAAAAAACACCTAACAAAAATTACTTTTACTCAAGGAACGTCAAAATACTTCTAAGTGAAAAAATCAACCGAAGTGAAAGGGATGAAATTATGACGTGTAGGTTTGAAACTGCTATTGAAAATTGTTCCACAAACGAACCACACACACACATCAAACAAAGACGAAGCACATATACCCATACATACGAGTACAAATAGTTGCAAACATATACACTTACGTTCGTACACATGCGGTATCATCCACACATTCATGAGGCATGTATGTATAATGTGCGTATGTTTAACTGTCTTTAGATTTCTGCTACCTCGCATGTCAGTCCCTCCCTGGCCTCTTTCACTTTATCGTTCCTTTTGCTTCTGTTATCTTTTAATGTAGCCAAGGGTCATAACAAATATGTATCCATTATTTGACATTAAACGTAGGCAACGCAACTTGGTAAAATAAGTCTCATGAAAGATAACTGGCAGATAGTCTAATATTTTTAGTGCACTGAGATGTGTAGACATTCTATGGAAAATGACATAACAAATTTCATTTGAAGGTCGTCTCTCATGTTAAAAATAGAGTCATTGGTAAGCTGGCTCGCGCGCCGGTCAAAATGACTTCGCGGGCCGGATTTGGCTCTCGGGCCGTAGGTATTAGAATGAGCTTTTTTTTTTCTCGGCGACAACTTTCTTTTGAAGTCCCTCTTTGTATTTGAGTTAAAGAATAGACCATCCCACAATAACACGCACAGACACACACACAGATTTCCTGTATCAATTCGATGAGTTTTTCTTAAAAAAATAATGAAAAAAGGTTTAATTCAGTTTATATGTTTAAATGTCACCCCAACACGAACTTTCTAGAATCGTATATAAGTATAGTATTCCTATGATTTTCTGGAGCCTTTAAGAACTTTCTGGAATCTTTTAAAACTTTCTGAAAATGTATAACGTACATTTTTGGGGTGTATATAAGCACGAAGACTTGTTGAGTCGTCATTTTGATAAAGTAAATGGGAAAAGTGTGTTGTGTTTGTGGTCAAATATTTTTTGGTGGGGTTCCAAATTATCTAAGCTGCATAAGTGATCAACGCTGATTGATTTGCTGAAAAATTTTCAAGTATTTATTTTTAACCACTTTGTGTACTAACTCGGCGTAGTGGGGTGGCATTTAATAAATCTGGGACTGTTTTATATACGCACTCTTTCGATTAAAAAGGTAAAGTTAGAGTCTTTAAGAATGGATTCAAAGAAAGATGATGATGTAATATAATGTTTTAGATGTGTGTTTATAGTTGGTAATGATGTTATTATTAAGCTTTGAAAGTATTTTCTCCTTAAAGGATGTTTTTCGTTTCTAATTTAGTTGCCACCAAATTAGAAGAGAAAAAAAAATTCTGTAAAGAGAAATTAATGAAATCAAAGTTATGGCCAGCATCGTTCCTGTGGACATAGACAATTACGAACACACATCACCATCCTATGCCCGCTTAGACATATTAGATTTTTTTTATTTATGCATATATATGGAATTATCTCCGGTTTTAATGCACGTGATATATGACTAACCAATGAGAATCGACATAAACAAAATTGAAAATACCAAAGTTCTGTTTTTTTTGTTTGTTTGTTTGTTTGTTTTCTCTCAATTCCTGACAAAGCTTTAAGAAAAGTGAAATATGTTAGATTGATCAACGCTTCCTATTTGTTCCTTATCTTATCTTCCTGTCGGATTCCGATCCATATTTGATCTGCGACTCTCTCTCTCTCTCTCTCTCTCACACACACACACACACAAATATATATATATATATATATATATATATATATATATATATATATATATATATATTAATTAATTCATCGAGTCTGATAGAAACCTCAACAGAATGCAGAAAGCATTGGACGGCCGTTTCGCCCTATATTTGGGACTCATCAGCACATATATATATATATATATATATATATATATATATATGCAGAATTAATATTAGTAATTAGTAAGAGGTTTGTTTTTGATTAATGTTACCACCAGAATTTCCTAGACGAACCTGCCTGGGGGTATCAGCAGTTAACTCCTTATACTTCTCGATTTTTTATATCACACCTACACACACACATCTTCACAGGCACATATACATGCACACACACACACACACACACACATACATATATATATATATATATATATATATATATATATATATATATATATATATATGGGGTGGAATTTGCCGCTTGTTTTTCTCATTTTCCTACTTTTAAGGTGAATGCTGTGATGTTTCTCTTTCTATGAGACATTTTTCACTACTGATTTTTCTGCTTATATTCCTGGGTTCTAGCTTTGAAAACCACCCCCTCCCTAATATCTATTTGTTTGTTCTAGATGTCCTCTGGCTTATTGCACAAAAGATTGTATATTTCTAAGATTTTCTTTCCGTCACCCTTTTGAACGGTCTACCTTTTGAAATAGTAATGGCGCACAAGTTTGTTTTTTTTTTTTTTGCTTCATTTCGTTTTTCTTTGCTTCTACATTCTATCCATCAATCTTCACATTACAACAAAGTCTCATGAAGGAATATCTGTTCATACAAAAGCCAATAGCTTGCGAATGACGACCACTATGAAGCAAAAATACCTGCCAATTATACATGAGCCCCATATTTATATAAACTATTTTATCTCTGTACTTTGAGGGTAATAATGACCTAACACTATTTCTTTGGTATCACCTGTTATTCTAGCATAGGAAAAGAATGGTACGCTCGTGAATTTGAGGTTAAGAATACCAAGAACTGCATAAATGCAACAGAATGTTGTCAACTCTGACCCCCTATTAACCGCTCATAGTGGATTATGTGAACTGTAATCTACAAAGAGAAATGAAATATTTCACATCTGACTACTTCTATGCTAGAATTCCATTACTTCACAATTCGTTCAACTATTTTGTCAGTGGCACTTTCTTTTAATATAGATATCTTGGATGGAGACAGATATACAACTACTCTCATACTATCGTATCTAATTTGGATACTTTATTCGCTGCTTAGAAGTTTTAGAATTGAATTTAATCTCCGTTTCAGACTGTAAATATGCACATAGATTTATTGTTAATTCTCCGGATAGAAAACACATTTCACGTTTTATCATTACGATCTGCTTACATAACAAGAAATGTATATGTTTATTTAATAATTAGATTATATTGACTAAAAACATTACGAAAAAATCTTTAGAACGTAAATTATTAGACTTCAAAAAACAGAAAAAAAAAAAGAAAATAATTATTTAAATGTCAGAAAACGCCCATAAATTGTAAAGAATGAAATGTTATTGTCGATTAATATTGGAAAGGCGTCCTTTCATTGATTGTCCATTATTTTATATTATATTCTAAATGAATCTACCGTAGTCGGGATCGTGGAGTCAATGCGAACTATGCTTTCTTTAACTGCATAGTAACTGCTTCGCCAGGGTTACATACAGTACTGAATTCTGAGTTTTCCTTCTTCTAGACCGGTTGCCACCCAAAGCTAGAGAACCCAATCTGTCCTACCCATAGTTGGGGGTGAAAAGCTGGATTCATACCTTTCGCAATGGTATTAGCATGTAAGTGAATGTAATGAACTCGATTGGAATTCGACTCTCCAATTCCTCAATCCGAGCCACACTTCATTACTCAACCGTGTCTATGATTATTCTTGGTAATTATCGCAGGTAAAGCTATTTTTTTAACGCAAGAGTCATATTTGCTAACATTAGTAGGTAAATCAATTGACATGACCATACTTTTCTGACGACCAAAAATATAGGTTCTTGTCATAATTTCTTTTAAGGAACGTTGTAGCAGAAAACGGAGTTCTTCAAATAAGAAGCGCTTCTAAAATCTCCGTAAGCGTAATTGATATTATTATTAGATTTTGTTAGTTGCATGACATTAATCGTCAGACTGACAAATACATTGCTCTGGATTCATACGTAGAAATGTGCTTGCTTCACTGGCTATTGGATTTGTGAAAATGATTAATAGGTTAATAATTCGATGAATGCGGTTGAAACTTCTTTTAATAGATCTATTAATATAATGAAGGCATGGATCAAACAGTCGTCACTCACAAATCGAATTGGATCCAATTCTTGCTTTTTTAGTATTGTGGTGTTCTCCCTCTAATGAGTCTATTGTGGACTCTTCCAGTAAGATGTTGTAAACAAGTAAATGGTTAAGATATAACAAAGCAAGAGGTTGCAGATAAATCGTGTATTGAACAGTAAATGCAACAGAAGAGTATTACATGACTTGGGAGTGTGTGTCGGTTGACCAGAGTTCAATCTATACTACTGTTGATATTTAGTAGCCCCACCCCCACGAGGGTAGATGTAGCACAAGGCCGAGTTTAACATGGGTCATCCGAGCCCGTAGGCTCGGCCAAAATATCCCCGTAGGACCCGCATAAACAGGTTCGGGTCTGTCTACCTCCCCGGACGAGACTCTACCCTTCGGTAAAGCCTCGTCCGGGTTCCTCTCTGCCCAAAGGCAGAGAGTTCGATAGCAGCTGCGAACTGTCACAACTTCGGTACAACAATCTATACTACTGTTCCCTCGAGGCTTACTTTCCTACTAATTTTATGGAAGAGTCCACAATAGATTCATTAGAGGGAGGGAACGACAACATTTAACATGTAAGTATATAATTTCTAGAATGAATAACTTTTGTTGATCTTTGAAAATTACAAAAGTTTTCTCGTCAAAATGATCATTGCTTTCTGATCATTACTGCCAATATGACGATGAGCATCACCTACACACTTTCTAAAACTTTCTTCAGTCGCATTTCTTTACAATATATCTGTAAATGAATATTGTATATATTTTTTATCATAAAAAGAAATTGGAGAAATCAGATAATAAAAATTTTGTTAGATTTCTCTTTGCCGTATAAAAACTGCTCGGGTATGGATTGCATTTTAATTCATGAAAAATTTCATCAAAGATAAGATTAAAATGAAACCTTTGCAAATGTTTGTGTGTATTCATTAAATAATCAAATCAGCTCTTATATACGAACATAATTATTTCTAAAAATGGAATTCCGCTAAAGGAAGAGATTAATATTAAAATAATATAATATTAAAATGACGAAAAAATATTAGAATAATATAATGTTAGAAAGAGGAAGACAGCATTAGAATAAAATATTAGAAAGGCGAAAACAATATTAAAAAAAGAAATTTGAAAATGACGAAAATATTAAAATGATATAATATTCAAATAACGAAAACAATAAAAATATATTCGGAAAACGAAAGCTATATTAAAATAATATTAGAAAAATGAAGACAATATTAGAATAATATATTAGAAAGAGGAAAACAATATTAAAAATAAATTTGAGAACGACGAAAATAATATTAACATGATATAATATTCAAATGACGGAAACAAAAAAATATATTAGAATGACGAAAGCGATATTAAAATAATATAATACTAGAATGAAGAAAACAGTAGAATAATATATTAGAAAGACGAAAACAGCATTAAAATAATATATTAGAAAGATTGAGACAATATTAAAATACTATATTAGAAAGGTGAAAACAATATTAATATAATATTGGAAACAGAAAAAGAATATTAAAATAATATTAGAAAGACGAAAACAATATTAAAATAGTATTAGATAGAGGAAAACGGTGTAATTATTCAGATATGTTGACCAACCAATATAGCTCCGTCATTTCAATACGAAATATAACCATTGTAACTGTTGCTGCAACTTCCGTTCCATTTCATTCACCTGAGTTGTTGTTGTTGTTGTTTGGGGTTCCGTTTCGACTGACTCAGGTGTTCAGTTCATAAAAAGCAGCCATTTTTGGGGCAGATGGTGTCGTTTAGTGTTTTCTTTTTACCGTTGTAAACAATAGAAACAAAAACAACGAAAAGAAATTCTACTGCAAATTGGAGAAAAGAATATAAAAAGTAAACTAACCGTCTCTTTAACTTCAGATTCGAAGACGATCGAAAAGCTGCATCCAAAAACGAAATAGAAATATCTGGGATGAAAATCATGTCCGGGAGGGCAGAAGATTACATTAGCGGCGCTCGAACAAAGCCAACAATGATTGACCACATCACTAGGATGTGATAAAATGGAACGAAATCGTGTTCATTAGCCTTACGGACCGACATATAATCGGATTTGTGTGGATTTCATTATCATGTGAATTTCGACGCTGGGCAAGGAAATGATTGGATAGTGATCTTGCGGGCAAAATATGACCTTCTTACATGAGATAAAGTGAAGCCAGGAATAATACAGTCAGTATATTTACCACGACTGTTTGCTTTTTTACTTCAGCTTTAATCTTTTCAATAGTAAAAAAGAAATTTCCGGGACATTGTCTGGTGGTTGTTAGTCCATTTCGTCTGTACTGAATATACAACGGAAGAAAGATAAAGAAAGATCAGTCAATGAACTGTGATGACAAGAAAAAAACCCAATGAATAAGAGCGGTAGTTCGGTCACCTGTTGAAAAACAAATCTTCAAAGATGTTGGATATTTAATCAAGAACGAAGAAGCCAAATAATAGGTTCACAAAGTAAATGAATAATTGCAATCAATATATATATATATATATATATATATATATATATATATATATATATATATTTGGGTCTGTATATATATATGTATGCATGTATATATAAATATATATGTGCGTGTGTGTATATGTATGTTCACATGTCTGTGTTTCTTATTATTTCAAACGTTATTTTAGTTGATAGTAATGCTTGAGTAGACGCCATACTCACTTTACATAGTGGGAACTATGTCTACGCGCCTTCGTATTTAAAGACTGGGACCACTGATATATATATATATATATATATATATATATATAATTATTTATTTAAAAAAAGTTTATAACATAAATATGTTATAAAATCACTACAAAAATAGCCATTTTGTTTCAACACCTCCGGTGTCTTATTAAGTGATGATGTTGAATGTTAAATAAATGGTTTTTAAAGTTTCAAATTAATTAACGATCCTACACTAGGGGAAAACGTTGTCACAAAAGCTAGAATGACCAATCAAAATACAAGTATAGGAAAATTCAAAAAGCTTGACAACGAAGTCATGTTATAAAAGCTATTCAGATCTTTAAAATACGGCTAATATTAAAAAAGAATTTATTCTAACCAATAATTATTATAAGACATCGGCTATTTTTGTAGTGATTTTATAACATATTTCTGTTATAATTTTTTTAAATAAATAATTATATCTGCTCTACTTTGTATTGAGCACTCTTTTAAGAATAGTAATTGTTGGTTAATGGAATTCATTCCGTATACACCAATTATATACTTGGGTCTGAAGAAAAATATACGGAAAAAAACAAACAAAAATCCTAATATGCAATTATGCTGTTTTAATGTTAATATAATATCAACGTCAGACGTTTCATAGACCATCTTCAGTACATATTCATAAAACATAATTAACATAGAATTGAATTGAATATGGTCTATGTTAATTATGTTTTATGAATATGTCCTGAAGATGGTCTACTAGACCGAAGCGTCCAACGTTGATATTATATTGACATTAAAACAGCATAATGAAAAATTAGATTTTTAAATTTGTTTTTTCCATATATATATCTTCATACTGTCGGATCTATATCCATATATTTGCTTATATACTTATATATATATATATATATATATATATATATATATATATATATATATATATATATATATATATATATCATTAACTTTACTAATTTATTTTTTTGTATGAATTGTAATATAAATTGAACTGCACCACATATTTTATTTTAAAGAACTGATCAGGCGTGCAAATTTTCGGGATGACAACTGAGACATTACTCTATTTATTGAACAATTTAGTTCATGCCACATTGACTGATAAACACCTCCAATAAAAATTTCCCAAATTGCCATATAAGAAAAAACGCACTATCTTAAATTTTCAAAAAATTCAGCCTTAGCGTTGGGACTGCACGCTCCAAAAGTTTTTATCCGTTATCAATAACACATTAAAAAACAAAAACAAAAACAAAAAAAAAACATATTTCGATTCGCATTATATTTTTTCCTCTCGGATGGTACCTGAATTTTTCCAAAAACAAAATAATTTGCATGCCTGAAGATGACTAAATGTAGAGTAGTAAGTACTCGCGTATTTAAGAAAGACCTTATAAAGCTTATAATTTAAAAGAGGGGCTATAACATTCATCGAGTGATTGGTAGGTTAATGCATCTATAAAATTTTCTTAGCGAAAGGATTTCGACATTTTATATCATTAACTTTACTAATTTACTTTTTGTATATTCATTGTCTTATATATATATATATATATATATATATATATATATAATTATTTTATAAAAAAAAATTTATAACATAAGTATGTTATATCACTACAAAAATAGCCATTTTGTTTCAACACACTCTGTGTCTTATCAAGTGATGATTTTGAAAAGAAAATAAATGGTTTTAAAAGTTTCAGATTAATTAACGATCCTACACTAGGGGGAAACATTGTTACAAAAGCTAGAATAACCAATCAAAAACGAAGTATAGAAAGATTCAAAAGCTTGACAACGAAATCCTGCTCTAATAGCTATTCAGATCTTTAAATACGTGTAATATTAAAATTAATTTATACTAACTAATAATTATAAATTTACATAATAAAATTTAATATTAAAATTAAAACTGGCAATTTTTAAAATCCAAATTTAATCACTATTAAGTTTAAAACTACAAAATTATTGAGAAAAGAAAAAAATATATATGTTTATTCAATTCATTTCTTCATTGAAATTACGTTCGACAAGACAAGACGCTATAATACATCCGGTCATATTTGATAATACATGTATATATATTTTCTCTTTTTCCCTTTCTTTTCCGTTTTTATTTTAAGTTTTGTGAATATGGTCTTAAACTCACGCGTGACACAACAAAAAACACAATCAGATTATAATACATAAGCATCCAGACATAATTAGATACACACACACACACACACACACACACACACACACACACACACACACACATACAAACATACCACACAAAAAAAAAAAAAAAAAAAAAAAAGGAGAGTGGGGGGAATAAATGAACATCTCTACAGCCCTTTATGAAAAAAAAGGAGACGTGAAACTAACACTTATACACACACAGATAAATGTGAATACACTCTACATACACATAGACACCGATATATACACATACATACATCCCAGACAATGGCATAGACATTGAGAAATCACAACCAGTAAATATTTCAGACTTAAATAAATGCTAACCACTTATTGAATTATAACTTAAGGGAGCAAATATATAAAGATAAAAATGTTTAAAATAATATTATTTAATATATTAAAAACGAAAAATTCTAAAACCATAAATATCAATAAAAATATATATATTATTAATCATATAAGTTGATAATAGTTTCATTATATATTTGGCAAAGAAAAACAGGATAAAGAAATCCACAAATATATATATATATATATATATATATACACGGCAGTAAAAACAAATTAACACACATAAATATATAAAAAAAATACATACATATACATACAGAAATACAGAAATACAAATAAATATATAAACATAAACATATACGTACATATACATATCTATGATAACAAGTACACATGTACGCACATATACATATAAACCTAATACACATACATATATACACACATATGCACACATATAGATATATAAAGAAATATAAAAAAAACAGTCATGATATACCAAAAGTTTCCATACCCACACATACACATAAACAAACTCATACATAATAGGTGCCAACACACACACATATATATACATACACAAACATATATAAATATATATACACACATACATACATATCTACAAATAAACATATATATATAAATAAATATATCTATCTACAATAACTACCCATATATACATGCATACATAAAAATACAACAACATTCAACCAAATACATATCTAAACGAACTAACATATAGATACATAAATATACCTTCAAACACCAACACACAGCAATATACATATAGTCTAACATACAAATATATAAACACATTCATACAAACAGAAATATACTTAAATATAAATACACATACACAATAAAATAGGACATACAGATATATATATATATATGCACACACGCATATATATATATATATACACACATACATACACACATACACATACACATACATATATATATACAAATATATCGTGGCACAAAGCCGAAATTAGGGGGTACCTAGTGAGGAACGAACTCATTCCTCAGTCGCACCTAATCTAGCGAACCATGCTGGCCAACCATTATACTGCCGTGATTTTATCATACATATACATGTACATACTCATACATATACACATACACACACATACATACATATACACACATACATACATATATATATATATATATATATATATATATATATATATATATATATATATATATATCCAACCACATACACACACATACATATATATATATATACATATATACACATACAAACATATATATATATTTACATACATACATACATACATACATATACACACATACACACACAAATACATACATATACACACACCCATACACACATACATATATAGGCACACACAT
>CAHIKZ030001813.1:5185000-5292500 GCA_903632075.3 Acanthosepion pharaonis
TTGTACTTCTTCATAATGCTACGAATCGTCGATCTATGAACATTTAAATACTTGGAAGGTGTCGTGTATTCATCACCTTGTTTGTACGCATCAATTATCTTCATTGGGAGATTCTTGTCAAGTTCATCGTCTGCGTCATGGTTGCAGAACAAATGAGTTATCATGGTACGTGGCACTCACATATTGTCTTCATTATCTTTATAGAATAAGGTGAATACTATTTCATTTTCAAAAGGGTGTTTGTATTAAATGTCAAATTAAGAAAAAAAACATTACATTTGCCATAGAGAAATATTATTTCATAATTTCCATTAGTGGAGGAGGGGAATAATTTGGGACTACCCCAACTTTTAGAAAAATCTATAACTATGAATATAATAGCTCGAAACTTATTTAAAATTATTTAAAACATAATACAGAATAAAATATTTATTGTAAATTCAGTAAGTACTTGCAAATATTCGCACTTCCTCAGAAAATATGAATATATTCAGTGGCGGCGAATAATACAAGGTAACCAAAAAAGTTCTCTTCGAAGTAATCGCCATCGGTATCCAGCACCTTCTGCCAACGTGTCTCCAGCTGTTCAATGCCCTTGCGGTAGAATTCGGGGGGGTTTGACGCAAAGAAGTCCGAGAGGGCTTTGAGCAAGTCTGCTTCATTGGTGAAGGATTTCCCACGAAGATGATTATCCAGGGAGTGGAAGAGGTGGTAATTGGATGGCGCAAGGTCAGGTGAATAAGGTGGATGGCACATGCGGCCTGGCGTTGTCATGGAGGAAAAGCACACCTTTGCGATTCACCAGTACTGGCTCCTTCTGGCGCAATGCCTGCTGCACACGTTTCAATTGCTGCGAGTATAGGTCTCCAGTGACCGTTTGCCCCTTGGTAGCAGTTCATAATGAACCACTAGACCTGTCCACCAGACACAAAGCATAATCTTGCGTGGGTGCATAGGTGGTCTTGCGGTGTGAGGGACAGTCTCCTGAGGAGACGACCAATGTCTGGAACGCTTGGGAATTTCGTACAGGACCCACTTTTCATCACTGGTAAGCACTCGATTGAATAAGGATGAGGTACGGTGACGAGAAAGCAGCAATACACAGGCTGCCACTCGTTGTCCCTTGTGGACCTCCAACAGCGTTTGCGGAACCCACTTGCTCAGTTTGTACGTTTTACCTGGGCGGTGCGAGTGAAGTCTAACTGTTTCATCGGAAACGTTGAACTGTCTTGCAAGTTTACCACACGTTAGACTACTGTCCTCTTCAATGGCCGCCTTCAGAACTCCGTCATTCAAGACCTGAGATCGTCCACTGCGAGGCTCATCATGGAGAGACAAATCTTTCGACTTGAATTTTCTAAACCAACGCCTTACGTTCATCCACAGCAATATCCCCAAACGCTTGAAATATGCGGCGACATGATGCAGCTGCTGATAAGCCCACTTTGAAGTCGTAAAGCAAACAGCTCCGAACAAGATCTCTAGACACTTCCATCCTTCTCACAGCTGTCCGGCTTATAACTGATGGCCGGGCACGGTGCGCGTGTTTTTTATAACGTCTGATGTTCCTACTTCCGGCTGTCCGAATTTCAAAACAATTGCTACACGCATTTCGTATATATTTCAACTTCATTCAATGACTAATCAAAAAACGGACAGAACTTTTTTGGTTACCTTGTATAAATACACACAAACAAACAATAAAACACCCTCACGCACGAGAGAAATTCGTCCTCCGGCAATATTCGAGTCTGCGTTCCCCTTTCCAGGAGAAATCGGCGTTTCACCGCTCAGCTATAAAGAGCTTCAGAATTATGTCAGGATCTATTTGGCTTTAAAAAGCATTTAAGTTTCATAATTTCTCGAAATTCATAAGTGCTTAGTTTCGTATCTGAAATGTAAACAAATCAATTTCTAAACAATTAATGGGTTCTTTTTTTAAGACGATATATTTCAATTACTTTAAACGTTATTTTTAGTTCATACTCGTATTTGAGTAAAGAGTGCCCAGGCCGGTAGGAAAAGTTTGAAAATGGTGCGTCTATTCAGCTGTGAGTGAAACAGAGAATAATTATAAGGAAACAGACAGAAATACGTAACAAATTCCTCAGATAGATACAGAACATTTAGCTGTGGAAGAAAGAACCGTTATAAACAACCTGTACAATATATTTATTCAGAAGATTGGCTTTTATTTCCATTAACGAATAACATGAATTATAAAAGAAGTCAAAGTTGATAGTGAAGACGTTTCTAAATTAATGTAGTGATGAAAGTGACAACATAACTGAAACGAACCACTTCATATACAGAGAAGTAAAGTTAGTCACGAAATGGTGCGTTGCCTGCAACAAGAGACATACAAACAACAATATATGCTCACCAGATATTAAGGTGAAAAATTTCCGCTGTGTGATAAATCTGCGAAAATATAACAAAGGTTGTATTTTTGAGACAAGTAAATAGAGAAATGAGAAAACATACCGACGCCTGAGGATCAGAATAAATGCAGAAGAATGCAAAAGACAAAAGCAAAAACAAAAATGTAATTTATTATCGAAAAAGAATCCAAAGCAAGCCAAAAATCTTGCGATATCATGGAAATGCTATAAGAAAAAAAACTATGACTATAACTAAGAAATGAATATATTCAAAGAAATAGGAATCTACTCTAAACTAAATCCAGTATCACGATCATGATCTTATATATAACTAAACGAACAATAATGGGCTCGTGGCCGAGACCCGAGTTCGAATTTCACCATGGACGATTTGTGAGGAAGTTAACTTTTTGATGTTATCGGTCTGGGGAAAGTGATCCCAGCATGCGGCACATTTAGAAAGTGCGTGAAAACCATAACACGCCTTTTTGGCCCAAGCCTTGTGAGTTAAATTGGGTAGATGGAACCCTTAGGAGCCGTCGATGGCTGTGCTAGGACAAACTCACAAGTCATCGTGACCGAAGGTTTGAGCATACTTGGCCTTTAGGCCTTGTTCACACTGTTGATCACGTTATATAACGCGGATCTCTCCCAGAGACTGTAACTATGGTCCGCTCAGCATAGTTGCAGTATAATCGACAGGTGGATTCTGTGTGTTTAAACAAACACAAATGTACCTGAGCAGGCGTCTGCAACGGGGATTAGCTAGCCGCCCTAGAAGACTGATATACTCGGTTAAAAGTAGCCGTGTCATTTACGTTTATTTACGTAGTATGCATAGCAAAATGTTTACTTGTATCTGAGTAAGTTTGATTGATTTGTATGTTTAACGGCATATCAACTCATTATGGATCATTTAATGCCAAAATATAATGTTCTTGGGAGCAGCGAAAAAATAAAAATATGATATGTTATTCCACTTTCACAGTTGAATACATGGTAGATAAGGCTCAGATTTTTTTGCATATACATATTTGTGTGGACATGATTACTAGAGGCGGTTGTGTGTGGTTTATGTTGTTGTTTTGTTGAAGTTATATTTTGTAGTATAGTTTGATTTCTTTAAGAAATTGCAGGATGTTATATAGATTAATGTTTGAAAGAGTTATTTTATGCTCGTTGTTCGGTTTGTTTCTGCTTAGCTGCATATCAACCTCTATGGGTTATTTAATGCCGAAATCTAGATATTTTGAACACAATTTTATGGCTTCCAGTAAATATATTTTTAACGCAGTTGTATGTCTTCTTCTACAGATAAAATGTATTGTTGATTATTTTGGTATAAAATGTATCGTTAGTCATTTTATTATAATAGGTATTGCTGATCATTTTACTATAATTAGGTATGGCTGGTTGTTTTACGACAAATTATGTAAAAATTTATTTCTGATATTTTTAAACTAAAAATGTATTTTTATATTTTCATAGTATTTTTTTTTTTTTAGGATTCACTGTTTGCCCATAGCTGGTACCCTAACAGATGCTACAACCCTGGATCAGGGCGGATTTAAGAGATTGTTTCACGCTCCTCAAAAGCTCTAATCTCCCGATTTGCGGACTGCTTGCCGGATGTAGTTTATCGTCATGCCTAGAAGCGATAGATTTTTTGTCGGAGAACAAGATCAGAAAAATAAAATAAATTTAATAGACAGTTGGACTGATGACATAAATTGACATATGAACCATCAAATCTAAATTCTCGATTGTTTAAGATGATTATAGGTTTGATGGAACAGTGATGAAATGGCTAAGTGGACATATTCACTATCGAAGCTGAATTTCTACTAGAAATAACAAGCAAAAGAGGAATATATTAGAAAAGTCACAGCGCTTTACTGCTATTTGTCATATAAATGTAATATATTAATCTAACTTCAATCTACTTCTTCTTCTCCTCCTCCTTCTTTTATGTGCCGTGTCTGTTCAGGAGGTTGGCGATCATGACTCTCTTTTGTAGCTCTTAGTAAATTTAGTCTTTTTGTTATCTATATCTATAATGTATATATATATATATATATATATATATTTTTTTTTTTTTTTTTCAGAAATAAGTTATTCAAAAAAAAATTTCGCTTGAAGATAGAACAGAGCTTAGTACTTTAATTCAATTTAATTCAAATAATTATATTGAAGTTTTCGGCTCTTGTTTTGAAACATGAGACCTCTTATGTAGCGTGTTGGAATCATATTTTTAAATAAATAATAATATTTATGCTCTACTTTTGTATCGAGCACTATTTTTTAAAAATAATAACAAAAATACTAAAGAACTTTGGATTATTTACCTAACGAGTTCTTTCCTATTTTCTATATATTTTCACATATATATATATACATATATATATATGTATGTATACATCTATATATGTGTGCGTATGTGTGTGTGTGTGTGTGTGATCGGATGTTGTTTATGCATTTCCACAGTTTTCATCCGATTTTGACGATTTTTTTGTTTGATAGATAATTCTTTAGTGCCTGTTTTGAGTCCAAATTGTTGGCGACAATGGCTCTCCACTACTTCCTATCCATTATAACTCACAGTAACGTTTTACTATTTACTATCTGTTCTTAGATATATATCTTTCATAAAAAACTTTAATAAAAGTAGTTTGAATTATTACAATAATTTTATTTATTGTTATATAGTTAAATTTATATACTTAATTATTCTCAAAACGTGTGTGTGTGTATGTAGTTTAAATTATTACAATAATATTATTTATTATTATACAGTTCCCTTTTTGTTACCCCCCCACCATTTGGGGATGTGCCTCAGTTGCACCCAAATGTTGTTACTAATATTGATTTTCGGGTTGGCTGACTTTAAACATAAATTGTTTCAATTAAACGGCAAAAATTCCCAGTAATGAAAAACCCAGTCAAAGACGGGTTATACTGTTAGTCTTTTCTAAATCCTGTTCTGCTATCTATTTCCACAAGCTTGTTAGGTAGGTTATGCACTGTTTTCTTCTGTCCCTTTTGCTGTTAATATGCCTTGTGAGTATCAAATTTTCCAAGCCCTGTTTTCTCATTATATGCCCTAGAAATGCCTATTGTCTCTTTCTGATATTAATGTTTAAGATTCCTTTACGTTTCCATTTTCTCTAAAACTTTTTCATTGCTAACATGCTCAGATGTTCAGCCCATGATATTCTCATTATCCTTCTGTAGAACCACATTTCTGTCACTTGTATTTTCTTCTGCAATGCCATATGGGGGCACTGATATTTAATAACGAAATATTCCTGTTTATAATACTTTGCTTAGCATTTGGAAGGCATCATTCGCTATCCCAAAGCGCCTTCGAATTTCGATGTTGTAATTTCTGTCCTGTATTAAAATACTTTCCATATATTTAAATTGTTCTACTTATTTGATTTTGGTATCGCCAATTTTAATTTTCGTTTTGATCGTTTTTTTTTTGTTTTTTTTTTTTTTTGACAGCAATGCAATTGGTCTTCTTGCAGATAATGTTTAATCCATTCTTTTCGCCTTCCTTCTGACCTTCTGTAGATTTTGTAGTTCCCTTTCTGCGTTTGCTATGAAAACAGTATCATCCCCATATCTTATATTGTTAAAATTGTGACCGCCAGTAATGAATCCTAATAAGATTTCGGATTCTCTCAGAATCGCCTGTCTGTATACGTTGAATAAATCCGGCGAGAAGATACATCATTGTCTTACACACCCTATAGACAATCGGGAAAAAATAAACAACGCGATATGAATAAATATGGGAAAAGGTTTCGTTAGATTAACCGGAAACGTTGATTAAAATCAAATTCAAAAAGCATACGTTATATTATTTACATTGTTCGGAGTGTTAAAACTCATCTTCATTGTCATATTCACAACAGTTCGAATAATGTAAATAATGTAAGTAATCATAATATCTCCTCTCATAGATATAGACACATATTGAAAGACATAGGTGTGGAGTCAGTTATAGAACCATACTATGTTTTAAGAAGGTGAATTCATGTCAACTGACGAATTGAACAGCGACATAAAAAGTCATTTAGAACATTTACTACAAACGACCGTTAAAAGTATTTTGGAGTATTGAAATGAAAGAAGAGTAAATGAAGAAATATAAATAAAGGATTATGAGAATAATTAACAAAGCCTCTTTCTCTTTGAATAAGCGCAGATGTTTATCCCTTGTTTCCTGTTTAGGATTTAGTTTTCGGTTCCCTCAAAAGTGTTTTTCTTCTCTTTCCCTTCCAGTGGCCTCTTGCATCTTAATGGCATTGTCGTCTTGCTTCTTACTCTGTGAACCTCTACCTCGAGTGGCTCTAGGACCTTGTACAAAATGAATGTCATTATAGAATAAAATAAAATAAAAACAAGACTGGCATATCATTATTGACGCACTGGAAATCTTTTTTTTTTTCGACTGGAGGAAAGGAACCCTTAAAACAAGGATCAGAAAATTAACGACAATGTACAATGATCTACGAAGCAGGAAATAAATGACAATAGACAATGCCATACACCATAAGTCTTAAACACGCGGCTCTCAGGGAACCTTTTCACACTCTCACTTCATGCAATTAGATTTAGCATTTATTACACGAGTCGAAAACATCGTTAAAACTAACTTCCGTTAAAAGGAATCTATCCTGTAAATGTGCATGTTTATTTACTAATTAGTTTATATAAGAACATAACGAAAAAAATCACTACCTTTAGAACATTAATTATTTGACTTCAAAAAATAGAAAAAAATATTTAAAAGGCAGAAAACACCCATAAATTGAACAAAATCAAATTTTATTGGCCATTATTATTGAAAAGGCGCTCTTTCATTGATTGTCCATTACTGTATATTATATTCTAAATGAATCGGCCATAGCCGAGATCATCGAGTCAATGCAAACGATCCTTTCCTTAGCTGCATACCATCTGCTTCGCCAGGGATACATACAGTTTTGAATTCAGAGTTTTACTTCGAGACCGGTTGCCATCCAAAGCTAGAGAACCCAGTCTGTCCTACTATTTACCCATAGTTGGGGGTGAAACCTTTCGCAATGGTATTAGCATGTAAGTGAATGTAATGAACTCGATTGGAATTCGACTCTCCAATTCCTCAATTCGAGCCACACTCCATTACTCAATCGTGTCTATGATTATTCTTGGTAATTATCGCAGGTAAAGCTATTTTTCTAACGCAAGAGTCATACTTGCTAACATTAGTAGGTAAATCAATTGACATGACCACACTTTTCTGACCTCCAAAAATGTAGGCTCTTTTCAGAGTATCTTTCAATGCTTCCTTGTAGCAGGAAATTTAATTCTTCAAATAATAAACACTTCTAAAATCTCCGTAAGCGCAAATGATATTATTATCATTTCTTGTTAGTTACATGGCCTTAAAAATGAGGCTGAAAGCTTAATTGCTCTCAATATATAGCTAGACGTATTTCATTAACTTTCTATTATTCCACAAATTATACTCTATAATGATGCTTATTCTTGGATTGAGGATAATTATCGGAGTTAAAGATATTTTTCTAAAGCATGGATGAATAATTTCTAACACTGGTAGATAAATCAGTTAAAATGACCACATTTTTCTAGCCTCCACAGAATTTCTTTATAAATATTTTACTCGAATATTATAGGTTTAATAAATTTATCCCCCTTTTCCTTCTATACATTTGATATAGTAAAGTTTGACCTCTCCGCCAAGTGCAAACCCACAATTTCAATAGAATCGAATTAAGAACTATAGGAGCCCCTAAACACCTAAATGATGTTGGTGTCCTAAGCACATAAAAGATTTTTGTGCCCCCATACATCTACGAGTATGCTAGCATAGAGTCTTGGTGAGTAGGGCAAAAGAAGGACATCAGCCAAGAATACATATTATGGAAGCGCCAGCTGGAAATGAATATAAAATAAACCAAAGGCACGTACGACCATTATTCCAACACTGGGAAACCATCCAGAAAGAACCAATCACAGCTGAGGATCTACAGTCCAATGAGCCATGGCCTGATTCTAACAGAACAGTGACCGGAAGTGGCCGTGTAATCCATAAACCAACACACTGCAGAATCATATAAGTATATGGCCAGAATAATATCAAAAGAATTTAAGACTAGTCGATTCCTGTCATTGCTTAGAAAAATTAAATCCCATGAAGTGGATTAGTAATAGCAACTTATTTAAGAGGGGAGATGATGTATTGAGTAAAGACAAACGTCATTATCTCCCTTAGTCCATATCTTTATTAACCAATCAGAATTGCAATAAAGTTTCACCTCGGATTAGTCCTCTCCCGGCAGATTAAATTTTTAATCGTGTTCAATGTATTTCTTTAGACGTGTCATATATAACAATTTCTGGGAATGAGCTGTGGAATCTGTCAGTTGACATGAAAAACAGTATTTTCTATATCTGACTCCACAACTATGCTTTTGTAATTTTTATTTTATTCTAATCAATGTTTCTTGTTAATTTTGTACTAAAGGACTTTTTTTTCATTTGTTCGTATTACGTTGTTTATTTTTACGATTGTGTATAGTGATGTAAGACAAGGATGTACTTAATGATTAATCCAACCTTGTATTTCAAGATAAGAAGCGTCTGTTCTAGTTCCTATACAAGGAAAGGTAGAAAACTCCACCTTCTTACCACTACGTATTCTTTATCAGATACCTAAGGAGAGGATACAAATGTGCTTTGCAGCAATTCCTCGATCATTTTTTTTTAATTTTATAAGAAGAAACAAGTTTAATAACTTATATTGGGGAAAGCTGAAATATGTATCCAATTTTAAATATATTTAAACACAGTCTTGATAAGAATATTAGTGAAATGTGCTCCCATATATGGTCTGGAGAACCCTCTGTTTGCCTCGGGGTTCTTGATAGGCTCCAGAGGTGGATATGCAATATAATTGGCCCTGTTCTGGCATCTCGTCTACAGTCACTCTCTCACAGACGCGCCGTCGCCTCTCTCTGTCTGTTTTACAAATACTTTCATGGCATTTGATCCGAGCTGCATTCGCTGGTTCTCAGACTTCATGAGTTCAAGCGCCCTACGAGGCTGGCATCCCGCTCTCACCCTTTCACTGTCGAAACTCCTAAATGTAGCCGTCTCTTCTACTCCAATAGCTTCATGTCTCGCACCTCTAGCCTGTGGAACTCCCTTCCCTATTCCAGTTTCCCTGATAGCTATAATTTCCAACTATTCAAATGTAATGTCAATCGACATCTCCAGTTGCCTTGATCTATCCACTATCCTTCTCCCCATCTTTTCCTCTATCACTCCTATCTGATCTTTCTCGAAATTTTCTGTAACCCCCTGCGTCCTAGTGGCTTCTCGCCTTGCTTGGGGTGAAACGTTTAAAAACGTTTAAAAAAAAAAGAAAAGTGAAATGATTACTATTTGTGTTGCGAAATTATTGGATCTGGTTGGACGATTTTGATATAATTAACTCAGACCAAGGTGAGAATGGATAAATTTGGCTATTCATATTGGCGTGGGAGTGTAGCTCAGATGACAGATATACTACACACACAATGAAGAATTAGTTGTTTTTTTTTCTTTCATGACGGGCGAAGGAATAGATTTAGTAACATATTCACTCGGGTGTGTGGATACACAGGGTGACAGACAACTATCATACATGATTGGATACTTCGATATGGTGTAATGGTTAGCAAGTTTGTCTCACAAGATCAATTTCGACTGAATAGTGAGTTCGTTTTTCAATGGTTGTACCATACTTTCGGCATTGTGCCACATCTAAGCTACTCTGAGAAAATCACCATAACCGAAAATCATTACTTTTTTCTATACCGTGTGTAGGAATAGATTTGATCTCATATTGCAATGGAGGGAGTAAATGAACGGAAAGAAAACTAATAAAAAAACACAGAAATTCATGTTGGGAAAAGGTTTGAGAGAAGATTGTTAAATAAACTGAAATTTCAAGGAAGAAAGAACTACATAATTGAAAAAAATATCGACTGTCAAAAAAAAATGGAAAATTGCCAAGGAGAACCGGACTTTTCATAGAAAGTAGTAATAGTGATATTTTGTGACAGGGGGTCAATGATAAAGTGCAATACTTGACATGTTTACGTAATATTGCTGACAGAAATAGGTATTATGCGAACAACACGTTGTGATCGATACATGGCAATGAAAGGTAAGATAAGAGATGAAAAGGTTGGCTCGATTAAAACAGCTCTTTCAAAAGAGTCTTTTTTTTTTACCAACTTGGACATAACAAGTAAAAATGATGCAAGAGGAAGTTTCTCTCTCACTGAAATGATTAGAAAATCGTCAAGACTGAAGAAAATTTCATCAAAGACTGTCTTTCAAATGCTTTTAAAATTCTCTCCCGAGAAAAAGAAAATATTTAGAGGCATCAGCTTGTCACTTAATACTGTAGCCAATCGTATCACTAATTGAAAAAGTACCTTCAACTAACTACCAGTGAGCAGAATTTTAAAAGATTTTCGATTCTGTCTGATGAAAGTACAGATATTATCATTACTTCTTATTGCGCTGTATTTATCAGAAGCGTTTACAAAAATGTTTAACGACACTGAAGCATAATGAGATTTACTAATTTAGAAGGGAAAATTGACAAGATAGGATATATTTATTATTTGGAAAAGTGTATTACGTGTACGGGTTTGTATTGGCCAAAACTCGTATCATTGACAGCAGATAGTGCAAATGCAATGTCCTCTGAAAAGGTTAGTTTAATCATCATTTATCCAGTTAGCGTATTTTGAGCCGCTGCGTTTACCACTTCTTTTCATCACTTTTTGTCTGATACTGCCAGTACAGCTGCAGTCACCGTCGTTCCAGTCCGCCTCTTAATATTATCAAACTGAGATATGTGCGGTCATTTCTCTCCCGCTTGCCCTTCACTGGGCCCTGCAGAATGTTCTTATCGAAGTCACCTCGTCGCATAATATACCCAATGTAACGTAGTTTCCTTATTGCCATCTGCTCTCTCAATAAGTATTTTTTCTGAAGGTATCTAGCACCCACTTATTAGTGCTTCTCGCTGTCGATGGCCCACTAAGGACTCTGCGATATGCCCACATTTGGTAATCATTATTCGGGTGTCTTCCCCACTTGGTCCGTGTCCATGACTCGCATTCATAACTGTCAATGTGTACCTAGACATCATTATTAACACCCAGACCAGGATATCAAGAGAAGGCTGGCAATAGTAAGAAGTGCTACAACAAAAAATGGGAAACATCCGGTTTGGTTTGGTTTGGTTTGTTTTACGGCATATCAAATATTTAATGCCGACAAGATTTTAGGATAAGTTCGTATGAACACAATATATATTCTTTGTAAGAAATCGGTTTTTAGATCAGGTTTGACTGATGTATTTTTCCAAAAAATATATTTGTTAAATAAGTCTAGCAGATTTCTAGATTTTTAGAAAATTATATTCTCCTCTGACTTCCTCATTTTGACCTTTGAGGTGAGACAGAGGAAAACAGGGGAAGTCGTTTTTAATTGGCTAAAACTAACGTTAGAATGTTAGAGAGATAGAAAGGGATTTCAGGGAGTTAAGTTTTACACGTCATAGACAGTTGACGTGGTTATTTCATGTCTCAGGCAACGTGCTGACAAGCGGGGGATGGGATGATGGAGCGTCCCTACTGGCTAGTTAAAAATGTACACGTCGATGTCTCTAGTAAAAAAATAACTTTAAAATCCCTTTCATCTCCGTACTCCAAAAACATTTCGACACCCGGCAGGGAGAAGACGAGAGAGAGAAAAGATACAACGTTATGGAATTGTCCCTGTCAACCAAGAAGCCTCCAGAACGAGGTGGGTAGGCAACATTTTCTGGTAATATTTTTTTTAAATGTATTACTGGTTCTTTTACTATAAAAATGTATTTTTATACCCTCATTGTGTTTTGCCCTTAGTTTGGAGTTTACCTATTTGCCCATGAACGGGATCCTAACAAGTGCTACCACTGTTAAATAATAGTTTCATACTATTATTTTTCAGTGACAGTGTATTTTGGCTCAGACCTTCTGAAGCTGACCTTTATGGCCAGATGGTAGAGAAAATAGGGATGTTGATTTTGATTGGTTGAACCGAACGTGGGAATTTTAGAGAGATAGAAATTGATTTCAGAGAGTTAAAAACTTACACGTCGAAGAATGTAGACGTGTTATTTTCGTGTATGGAACTTACTTCCCAGTGGGGGTGATATAGCGACCCCACTAGCTAATTAGAAGATGTACACGTTAACGTATTTAAAAAAAAAAAGTAGTAAGTCAAAATTCCTTTTGTTGAAGTTCTCTTTCATCTCCGGACTTCAAAAACATTTCGACACCCGGCCGGGAGAAGACGAGTGAGAGAAGATACAACCTTATGGAATTGTTCCCGTCAACGAAGAGAACTAGGAGGGGGTATGCAATATTTTTCTGGTAATATTTTTCTCAAAAATGTATTGCTGGTATTTTTACTATAAAAATGTATTTTTATACTTCAATAGTATTTTGACGTCATTTCAACGGCTAAACATTTGCTCATACATGGGACCCTAACAGGTACTACCACCCCGGTTGAGGGCGGGCCTGGAAACAACAGCAACTAAGAGGTGGTTCCACGCTACTCAAACTCTCCCAATCAGAGGCCTTGCTGCTTGATGTAGTTTATCGTCATACCCAGAGTGCAGGAATCATTTGGAATAGTCGGAAAGAATACATTAGCCTAAAGTTGTAATTAATACAAACCACTGCTTTCACCATCGCAAGCTAAGGATGCGAAACAAGAGTTTAGTTAACCGATTTAAATAAATGGTTACTTGGTGTACCCATTTCTGCTATCCATTGCCTTTTGCACCACGAGTAGTTGTGTGGAAAATGTTGCAGATGGTAAACGTATTGGATCAACCAGGGACAATACATTTCTTTTGTTGCCATCATGAATAATGAATATGCAGCGTCTCTCTACCATTCGTTGGCACAGTTGGGGTACTGTTTTAAACATTTTTTTTTTGCTTTAAGAGACAAGGTTGAACTGTTCTTTCCAATGAAAAGAAAAGATATTCCCATGTTAATTCACCTAATTTTGTCTGTAAGCTTACATTTCTCACATACTTGAATGCCCATCTTAACATTCTAAAGGTGACGCTCCGGAGACCAAACTCGGTAATAACAACGATGTACGAATGTGTAAAGGCTTTCAAAAGTAATCTTTTATTATGGAGAAAGCAACTTGCAGACAGAAAATTAACCCCCCCGCTCACAGCCTTGTAGCCATTGTAGAAGGTTGAAGAACATTACTTGAATGTATATGCAGATATTATTTTAGAATTGCATCCACAGTTTGACTGACGTTTTAAAGACTTTCTAGCAATTTATCTTTTCTCACACGCTACTCGCTTGTGCAAAATGTCTTCCGGATTCTTCCTTTTGAGTCAACTTTGATCTTCAAAAATTTTATATGCATTTTCTGTCTCGTTGCATCCTATTCTTTTATTCTTCTTATTGATATTCAAAGGCAATTTATGTTTTTGCTATTCCATTGATCCTGGATGTTGATAGTATTTCTGAGAAATTTCAGCTAGAGTTGTCGATGGGGCTTCAATGTGATATGTAGAGATTGGTGTTCCTGATTTTCTTTCCAGGTGTAGGGTTTCCTGAATTGTTTTTCTCATCTTTGCACATGATGATCCGGTTTGAAAATATATACAATACAGTTCAAAAGTGTGAGGAGAACCCTGGTACTTTTTTTTTTAAATGACCTCAAAGGTAGTTGTTTTGTACTTTAAATAAGAGAAATATATTATACATAGGTAAAAAACAAAAACAAAAAAAAACAAAAAAAAAACAAAAAAAAACGGCACATGATTTTTTTATTAGAAATTTTATTATGACAAAAGGCAAAATAGCATTTAATTAAATTTCGCTCTCGTCAAAATATCCTTCTTTAGTCTTGATTAATGTAGCACAAATTTTTGGCATTTGTTGCAAAGGTTTCTCAAAGAATAAGTTTGATAATTTATTCCTTTCTTTTTTCAGTGACTCTAAGAGCTCTTTTCATTTTTTTTTTTCATTCTTCTGTCAAGTTCAGCCCATGCAAATTCTGTTTTTTGCTTTTTCAAACTTTTAAACTGTACTGTACGTATTTGAAAAAGATTTTCTCAATAATAAAAACAAATAAATACGCATTGCACTCAAGGCTAACGGATGAACATTTACATTCCGTGTTGTGATTGGTTAATTTTCTAGATTTAAATCCAGACGTATAATCCATGGTTATTTCAAAACATTGGCAAAGTCATCTTCAACATGAATTGTTTCGACCAAAATTTACCCTTTGCATTCTGTGTAGAATGTTGAAGACTGACCGTTTTGCCTCATTGACTCGTCGGGTTAGTGAGTTTCCCTGTGCCTTCCATATAAAGATAGAAGGTAAATTTTCACCGGTTCGGGATCAACCGAAAGTAATTAAAAATCTATTTAACTTTACATAATATGTCTGCATTTAGTGTTTTCAGTCACATCACGTTGAATCACCGGTTCCTGTAGGATCACTGAAGTTAAGCAACGTCGAGCCTGGTTAATACCGAGATGGATGACCGCTCGGAAATACCAGGTGATGTAAGCTTGAAAGTTCAGGTAGTATCATGGATAATGATTTGGAATTATTAATCGAAGAGATGTGTTCCAATTCCCTTCGGGTTCGATATATTCACTTACGTGCAAATATGCTTGGGAAAGTTAAGAATACACGTCCTCTCTCCCCAGCTATAAGACTTGTATCATTTAAAGTATTATTAGCTAAAAACAAAAAGGAATTCTAACTAAAAACTAAAATATATTGTTTCTGAGTTTAAATCAAATGCAAAGGGTTGATACGCCGTAGAAAACGAACCAGTCAATCTGAATTTACAGATCGCGAATTCTATCAGAGAGATGAAATTTAAATTTTTATTATTGCATTATTCCAAAATTTTAACACATCAACAGATAGCTCTTCATGTTAACAACTGAGCACAAATAGTTATTAATTTAATAAAATTAGTAATTAACATATAACATTATCCATAACTACTTGTACAAGAATGTCATTTCTGATAAAAGTTAAAAAATAACGATAAATACGTAAAAATGCGTATATTGTTGAAAATTGCTTTTTCCACAATACAGCTATTTGTGCTATGCGTTATGAATAATCAAGAGTGGCCTCCCCTTTGTTTAAACGGAACATTTTAAAGGCCTTCAGTTGTCGTGCAATCAGGAAGTCACAAGTCTTTCCTGACTGAGTTTTTAAGCGTATCGGCTTTCTTGCTTTTTTTTTTTAAAGATCGTGATATCTGTCAGATATTTGAAATTTAGATTTTTATTATTGCATTATCCCAAAATGTTAACACATCATTAATGTCAAGAACTGAACACAAATAGTTGCTAATTTAAAAAATTAGCAATAAATTTATAATATTTTCGATAACGACATAAACAAGAATGTCGTTTAGGCTAAATGTTAAACAAAAATAACCATAAAAACGTAAAAAATGCATATATTGTCAAAAATTCTTTTTTCCAAAATATAGCTATTTGTGCTATGTTATAATTCTTATTACCAAAGCAATAATAATACTGAATATTTTTTTTATAAATATTAAAGTATATTTAATTACATCTCCCTAATAGCTATTGCGATCTGTTATATATTTTTGGTTACATTTTGTATTAAGATATTCAGTTTATTAGAACATTATTCATATTAAATATGCATGCCAAATACAGGAAAAATTGGGAAAGATATGTGGAAAGCAAAACACTGAGCAGGCTAAAAATCATGGACATAATCAGACAGAAACATGATAAAGGAGAAACAGAATTGCCTCTTATATAGCAACTATTGTAGCCTAGGAAAGGTTACTGAATGAGGAATAACCAAAACAGAACTTGGAAATGAAATGGTAATCTTTATAACATCAACAAAATACAATACTCGCCAGTGGCGTGAAGTAGGTAAACCACTGCTAGTAGTAGCCTACTTAGAGAGCATATTACCCCCGCTTACAATAGTCTCAAACGTATTTATACAGATCGGGACGTATCCGTTTGTGTTCATAGGTACGGTAAAAATCAGTAACCCAGAACAATGTATTCTAAACTGAAAATGAAATACAACAAATAATAATAATAATATATAAATAAATATAGTAAATTCTGCTTTTGTCAACACCAAAGCTGCAACTGTCATGCACCTCATTAGTCAATATGGCTACCATTATTAAGAATAAGTATAATAAAGTGGATTATGGATGTAGGAGTGACGCTGAAAATGAAATTGGTTTGACGAGTTCAAATGACCGCCTAGTCTGAGTTCTCTCTTGCACAAAGTCATTTGGAAAACACGTGTATCTATCACTTTTCCCCATCATCTATGACTGAAATACTCGATGAGACTGAATTTTCTAGTCGGTTTACAAGAAAGACGTTGAAATTAAAGCTGTAGAGAAAGCAATGAGAAATCACTTCACTATCTTTCCAAGAATTCTTAGCAGTTCATATATAATAAACAAATGTTATCTGTAGAGACCCATGAAGGTCTACGGCTCGAAGGAAAATTACTTTTTTTGTAAATTGGAAAATTATGAACAGTAATACACTTTGGAAAAATGCGTTCGATTTTGCAATGTAATAGTATCACAGAGCAGACTTTACCCTATTAAATAAAAGTAATAATGTGGTAGTGTAACGGATATCGGAGCAGAAAGTGGGATCGACGAGCAGGGTTCAAATTCAGAGCTAGTCAGTTGATTCCTCTTCCGCACAAGTGCTCTTAGAAAAAGGCGAGAGTCTATCTCTTCTACCCGTCAGGGCTCTTTAGTCTGGAATGACAATCAGCCCGAGAGAAGAAAAACTCTAAATTCGAAACCGTGGAGGAGACAACTACTCCATTCTCTTTCTCAAGCGATTCAGAGATTGTTATATAGGAATAAAATTAGTAACTACCGACACCGAGGTTCGAGCGTGAACATATGTTTTCCGCCAGGTGTATAAATAGAGGTGTCAGGCTACTGACTGGAGTGATTATTGTGTGATTATTGAGTGACTATTGAATGGAACTATCCAGTCGAATTAGTGTGAATTATTGTGCGTCTATGATTTGGATTTGATTTAGGATTTACCGGACGTTAAGCCGAGCCGCGCTGCAAACAAGGTATTCACTGAAATGGTTAATTGCCTGTGGTTAACTTTCACCTCTTTGTTCTTGTTAATTATTTATTTGCGGTTGTAATTAAATAGTGTTTTATCTTAACATTGAAGTCCTGAGTTATACTTAATTATTAACGAGCACCTGACGTCATAAA
Source organism: Acanthosepion pharaonis (assembly GCA_903632075.3). NCBI lineage: Eukaryota > Metazoa > Mollusca > Cephalopoda > Sepiida > Sepiidae > Acanthosepion > Acanthosepion pharaonis. The sequence goes on from CAHIKZ030001813.1 coordinate 5,202,779, forward strand.
ACAGATTATAAAGAGAGAGGAAACTGTGGAGAATCATGATCGTCTACGTCTTGAAGAGATATGACTCTAAAAACTTCTAGTAGATGTGAACAAGAAAAAGAAAATCCAGCAAAATATTAGATCTGGTTGTGTCAAGAAAACCCAGCGAGAAAACAGAAAAAGAAGAAACAAAGTTTGTCTATATTTCTGAGATGAGGTATTATGTACAGTATTTACATTAGTCGGACTATTGTCCTCATCTTTGACGCCATATTTGTCACAACGTTTCGGCCGTTGTACGCTCCGGCCTTCTTCAGGTGGTTGGAATGTCGAACTGAACCCTTTATTTCGATCGCTGGGGTAGACTGTTCTAATTCCACGTGCCATGTTTGATGGATGTCAGTTATCAGTTATCTCCTGCTAATTTTCCCTCTGAAAGTTCTCCACTGACTTAACCAGGAATTGAACTCACCTTCTTTGGGTCTGTCACTGGATCTAACCAACGCCTTTATCCACTGTACCATGTGTCCTTGAGGACATCAGGGTATGAACTTCTGAGTATTATAAACCTAATGTTTTCAGCATCATTTTTACCAGTGCTCATATTGCAATTTTTGCTGTTATCATTGCATGTCTTTACCAGAGTTCATATTGCAACTTTGTTATCATTGCTTTTCTCTGGCACTCCTTATTACTGGTTCCCATATTGTATTTATTTCTATGCTTGGTCGGCTCAGGAGATTTTTGTGGCCTAGCATATGTGCTGATTCCTTAAGTTTACGAATTTTCCAATGGTGTTCCCTGTCTATGATCTCAACATGATCCCACAGGGGCGGTGATCTCCCTTCTCTCTCCATATGTGGTCAGCCACGCCTGATTTTTTCTACTTCCCTCGCGTTACAGCTTTCTGGTGTTCTTGAAGCCTTACCTTGAGGGGGCGGCCTGTCTCTCCTTTATATTCCTTTCCGCAGCTGCATGGGATAGCGTACACACAGTCTTTAGTCATGTTCCTCTCTATGGGGGGTCTCACTCGTGAGAGATACCTGCGAAGTGTTGTCACGCTTTTGAAGAAAATACAAAGGATCTGCGGTCCATATAACATCAGGACAACCTTTAAGGCAGTGGAGAACTTTCAGAGGGAAAATTAGCAGGAGATAACTGATAACTGACATCCATCAAACATGGCACGTGGAATTAGAACAGTCTACCCCAGCGATCGAAATAAAGGGTTCAGTTCGACATTCCAACCACCTGAAGAAGGCCGGAGCGTACAACGGCCGAAACGTTGTGACAAATATGGCGTCAAAGATGAGGACAATAGTCCGACTAATGTAAATACTGAAGAAGAAACAATTATAAAAGATTTTTTTTAATCATTTCACCCCCAAAAAAGAACTAAAGGCCCTAAGGTTACTGAGTGTGATAGAAAATGATAATAAAAAAAAAATTCTTAAGGAACGAGAAGAATAAAAGAACAGGAATCAAGACGACAGAAGAGAATGACTGACATTGAAAGTAAATTTTTGTAGGTCAAAACTAACTCAAAAGTTGCACTTGATCAGTTTTACGATTATTTTCACATGTACATATATATATATATATATATATATATATATATATATATATATATATATATATATATATATTGAACAATAAAAAATTTAAAAATATTAAAATCTTCAGACACACTGGGTTGTAGATTAATATTTTTTCTTTTTTTTTTATTATTATTTCATTTAGATTCCTCGACTAGTTTCGGCCAAAATGGACATCATCAAATATTTCTGCTTGCTGATAGCAGTAAACTATATATATATATAGGGCTGGTATGAATGGAATAAAATTACGATAAACAAAAACACTAGTTTTAAAAAATTGGTCAACACAAAGTAGAACAAAGAACACCATCACTTGATAAGACACCAGATGTGTTGAAACAAAATGGCTGTTTTTGTAATGATGTTATAACATGCTTATGTTATAATTTTTGATATTATATCATGCTTATGTTATAATTTATATATATATATATATATATATATATATATAAAATTTATAACATAAGCATATATATATATATATATATATATATATATATATATATAATAACCTTGAATTACCAGTTACTAGCTACCAGTCCTTGTCTGTGGATTGCGCCAGCAAACAACGGTTTCCAATTCTGGAACTAACGGACATTGCTCGCTCCGCATGGGGATGATTGACATGTTGTAAAGCCAAATAATAAAAAAAACAATCCCTGTGGGAAGAGGAATGTCTTTACTTTCGACCGAATCGTCTGGAAACATTAACGTACCAATAAATACAACAGAAAACTAAATCAACAAACAGAGCATAATTTTTTTAATCTTTTCACTCTAAGAAAGGCGATAAAGACACTAAGATGTAAGGATTTACAAAAATTGAAAAAAACAGAAACAAGAATAGGATTCAAGGAGAGAAAAGATGTATACGAAATTTTTAAAGATCAACGTCGACTAGAAAGATAGAATCCGGATGAGATTTGCACGAACGAGTAACGCGATAAGAAACTGTTACCATAGGACTTACGGTTACCTGGCTATTTGAAATGTACTATAATGAGACCTAACTTCCAATCTAGTACTGAACTTTAATTCAGAAAGTTTAGGCGCCAAAGATCATCAGAATTACCATGAAAAGAAAAGAAACTAATATTTTTGTGATAATGGAAAAAGCTATAGAATATAAACGTTAACATCGCATTTATAATATTTGGCGCGCTTGGGACTGTCCTAAAAAAAAAGAGACTACAATCGAAGAAAAGAGAAAATAAAAATTTTTGCAAGTTTTGAGACTGTCCAGACAGCACCAGTGCCAGTGTCTGCGTAGATACTGAGGAAGCCGAGAAGAATTGTAATCAATCATTCCCTGAGGACAGCCATTAATCATCAGATGTAAATAGGTACATGCACGCAATATAATAATATGTTGTAGTGGTAGTAAAAGAAAAGACGAAAATTGTTAGAGATAGGGACATTCAAAAATAATGGTGTGTCAACATAATTACATTATTAGTAAGGCATTATATCTTGTGTCCAGCAAAGCAAATAAAAGTGTCTTCGTTGGCGTATTTATTCACTGAAAATTGTGTTTTATATATATATATATATATATATATATATATATATATATATATATATATATATATATATATACAGTGTTCAGTATCAACGACTAACTATATGCAAATGTAAACAGTAGAAATCAGTAACGCATGGTTCCCCTGCAGTTTTACGCATTAAGTGATCGTCAGACCTTAATTTCTTAAACTGCAGACCTGACTTTTTTGTCTGCATCGTATATATATATATATATATATATATATTGGAACTTCGATTTAAAGGACTAATAGGGGAGTGTCGTTTCATTAATTTGAAATACTTTTTTTCGTGGCCTAAAACACCCAGTACAGTACAAAATTATGGGAAATAAATGTAAATAAGGTATATATATATATATATATATATATATATAATTATTTATTTAAAATATGATTCCAACTCGCGACACTTTTTTTTTTTCGCTTGAAGATGGAACAGAGCTTACAGAGCTTACTTTAACTCAATTTAATTCAAATAATTATATTGAAGTTTTCGGCTCTTTGTTTTGAAACATGAGACCTCTTATGTCGCGAGTTGGAATCATATTTTAAATAAATAATTATATATATGCTCTACTTTTGTATCGTGTACTATTTTTTAAAAATAATAACTAAAATACTAAGGAACTTTGGATTATTTACGTAACCAGTTCCTTCCTATTTTCTATTTATTTTCACACACACACACACACACACACACACGCACACACACACACACACACATATATATATATATATATATATGTTTATTTTATTTTTGAGTTACTATATATTAACTAAAAATAAATTACACACACGATTGGATGCCATAGTGACAGGCTTGACAAAAAACAATACCGTATACATTACCAAAATCAGTATAAAATATTCGAGAGACGATGCCTATGTGTACACGACGAGCTCTCAAATAGACAACAGCGCTTACTCCCGGAACTACAAGTCTCTGTCTGTTGATTGCCCCAGTAAACAACAGCGACTAATTCGGGAACTAACGGACTTTGCCCTCTACATACGTGTGTTTTGGGTTCCAGCCGGACACTACTATTTCTGCGGATTTTGTCCGTTAAATACACAGTCCTTTGATTCCGGGACAGTTAATTCGTTGTTTTACTATATATATATATATATATATATATATATATATATATATATATATGGGGGGTTGTATATGTGTGTGTTGGGGTATATTAGGATAACAATTTTTCGATAATAGGTTTAGGGAGGAGTAATGGATAGCGGATCGGTTTGAGAAATCGTAGAGATGATTTCTAATTCCTGTCGAATCCATTACATTGGGAAAGGTATGAATCCTCTTCTTCTTCCCCGTCTATGAGTAAATAGCAGGACGGACCGGGTTGGAAACTGATCTACTGCAGAAAGAAATGGCAACCTATTGCTAGAAAAAAATCTGCCTCATCAGTCATGTATCGAAACATACATGATCACCTAAGCGTGTATCATACATGACACATAACTAACTGAAAAGACTAAGGGAAGTTCTTTGATGTTCGGATTTGGTTCCTTCATTTTTCTTTATATTTCTGGACATTTTCCTGTTTTCCAGAGGAACTTTAAGTGGACATTTTCCAATGTCTCTTTCCTTAAACATTCAGAAACTATTATAAAAGCTTTCATTTTGTGCTATGTCAGTTTTCCCCTTTTTACAGATATACCTGTACTTTAATTTCCATTGGAATCCAGTGTAACTATCCGAAATATAAAAAAGAAAGAAACTTTAAAAAAAAGTTTTCCATGATCATTAACCAGATTTGCATAAACAGACACACACACACACACACACACACACACACACACACACACACACACACATATATATATATATATATATAACACCCTTGAGTGCTTAGCTTTGGAGCGGGTAGAATGGAGATCGACGTGTTTTAGTGGACTCAGCAATTTTCAATCTGCTTGTCTGAATCATCTTCAAGAAGCGAGAGCATGATCTAAAACGTCAACCAATCTAACAGTGATCTCATCTCACAATCCACGCACTTGCTCCATATGCGACTTCCTTTGTAAATCACTAGCGGGTCTTAAATGTCAGTTAAGATTGGCGCATAAACTTTCATAACTGAATCAATGAGCTGGCAGATCCTCATACGTCGAAACCGACGGGAGAGTCCATTATTATATATATATATATATATATATATATATATATTGAAAGAGAGAGAGAGATTTGATACGCCAGAGCAGTTATGAATGTACAAGATTCATGGAAGATTGAAGTTTATAAGCAGTAAATTCGACCTTGTCTACCGAAAGGTTCTTTGTGGCCGAGAGGTCAAGGCACGTCAGCGTAAATGACGGTTCCGTATAGGATGCAGGTTCGAATCCTGTCAAAGAACGAATATTTTCTATGAAAATTTCTCGGACATTCAGGCCGGTAAATTTTATTTAATACTGTTTCTCATAAACAGAGCATTTGCTTAAATACTTGTATCTATAAATAACAACGTTAAACATAAAAATGTCTTTAATAAATAAATTGTCGGGCCTTGTCCATTTCTTTATATATATATATATATATACTAGTGGCACTCCCGCCGTACTTGGGCCGATTTGTTTAATATATATGCGTATATGTGTTGAAACTTGACTAATGCATGGAATAATAATGCAACACAAAATCTACTTAGAACAAAATGTATTGAAACAAGAAAGTGTACACAATATTTACATATAGTCTTTTGTATATTCCTGGTAAGACCGTTCCTGGAGAATGTGTTGACTGAGTCGCAGTCGGGCAGAGTCTCTGGTTGAATCTCTTGATTCCTCTCTCTCTTCCCGGTACCAAGCATATTTATATGGTCGGTACTCTACTATGCACATTAGGTGGATCCTACCACAACAATATGTGTTTTTTATATATATATATATATATATATATATATATATATATATATATATATATATATATATATATATATATTAACCAAATTGCTCCAAGCAAGGCAAGGGAGTGCCACTAGCGCTCAAGAGGTTACAGTGAGTAAGAGTAAAGAGGAGTGTTTGGGAAAATGAGAAAGAGGAAAGTGATCAAGGTTTAGACATCAGAATTGTTGTGAGTTTTTACTTCCAAATATAATATTGAAAAGATTCTGTTCGATAAGGATTTATTTGGCTCTCCTTGATATTTCGAAGGTAAGTGGATGAGACTTGCATTATTACCAAGCTCTGTCATATGCACATACCTACATACGCAGACGGACAGATACAGAGGTATCTCCACTTCAGTCAGTTTAGCACCGACTTGGCATCCCTCTGTCTTTTCTGTAAATACTTTCGTGACAACTGTTCCAATGAACTTTTTCCTCAGTGCCTCGACTACATGAATTTAAGCGTGCTACTAGATTAACAAGTAGGTCACACCGTTTTACTATGGAACGAGCCAGATGCAACTGTCACTTCTATTCAAACCGTTTCTTTCTCGTACCTTGCTTCTCTGCCACCTACAGTCTTAAAAAAAAGTTATCTTTCTGAACAGTGTTCTTTTACTTTCCTTTTCTGCTCATTCTTGTTCACTCTATGTAAGTAACCTTCATGTCCTAGGAGCATCATTCCCTTCCTGGAGGTCATATGTTTAACACACACACACACACACACACACACACACACACACACACACACACACACATATATATATATATATATATATATATATATATATAAAAATATATATATATATATATTTAAAAATATGATCCCATCGCTACATAAGTGTTCTCATGTTTCCCAAAACAAGAGTTGAAAACATCAATAAAATTATTTGAATTAAATTGAATAAAAGTATCAAGCTCTGTTCCATCTTCAAGCAAAATTTGTAATTCCAAAAAAAATTTCGCTTGAAGATGGAACAGAGCTTAGTACTTTAATTCAATTTAATTCAAATAATTATATTGATGTTTTCGGCTCTTGCACCATCTAGATAATAATAACCAAAAAATTTAAATCCTGGAAGTACTTTATATAAGAGAATTGCGGCCAAACATAAATAAAGTCAACCCCGTTCTTAAATGTTTGTAGCAGCAATGTGTTATATAAAAAAAACTAAATTAAAATACTATAAGTAAATTTTTTTAAAAAAATTGTAAACTTTTTAAAAAATCATGTAAGTTGCATGGAGGTAAAAAATATTTTGAATTTATGTCTTAACGCATAACACATTCATAGATATGCAACCCTTGAAGATGGTTTCAGATGGGATTGAAATTTTTAAAAATAAAAATTATTTGAAAGAAAATTTTTTAGTTTTTCGTATTCAATTTTCTACAGCCACCAACAAATTATTTAGACTTAAAACTAAAATAAATAGGCATAATACGTCTGAATTATTTAACAAAAAAATGCTTGAATGAAAATAAGCTACCTATATATATATATATATATATATATATATATATATATATATATATATATATATATACACGAACACACAACTACACACGGGCGAGTGGGCACATGTTTGTATGTATGTATACATGCATGCGTGCACACACAGACACACACATAAAGAGACATTCACAAAAATTCTAAGAGAAAAAGAGAAGAAAGAAATAGAACACAAAATGCAATCCGATCACAAACACAATCATACTAACACTTAATCCATACCAATCTCAAACAGAACCTACCAAGAAAAAGAGTAATTATAATACCAACAAAATGTACCACAACTGCCCTCTATATAAAACACAAACACACACACACACACACACACACTAAATACAAAAAAGCGAAATAAAAAAAACACGAGAACGCATACAGCTGCGCGAATACATACCGACATAAACACACACACACACACACACACACACACACATATATATATATATATATATATATATATATATATATATATATATATATATAGGTTTTGTTAAAGACGACTGACAAAGTACTGTGATTAAGCCTTGTATTTCATTTTCTTGTGTCCTCACAGGTGCTTTCTTTTCTGGACATCAGATGGAGTATTAGAGTTTATGCAAGAGTATCCTTGCAAATGTAATGGATTCGACTGGAATTCATTACATTCACTTACGTGCTAATACTCTTGGGAAAGGTATGAATACTCTTCTTCTCCCCCTCCCAGCTATGGGTAAATAGCAGGACAGGCCGAGTTCTATAGCCTTGGATGGCAAGTGGCATACCGCAGAAAAAAATGGCAGCCTACTGCAGGAAAAAATCTGCCTCGTCAGTCATGTATCGAAAGATTCATAATCGCCTTCGCGCGTATGACGCATAGAACATAACTGACTGACTGATCCATGCAAGTCATTCTATCATCCGATCAACGAAGTTAAGAAAGTTCGAGCCTAGTCAGTACCTAGATGGGTGACCGCTAGGGAATATCCAATGCTGTAAATATTTCCTGACTGTAAAGAGTTTAACAGACATTCTCTGTCCGTTTTATTCACAGAATATGTTAAATTCATTTGTCTGAATTTAATAATTCACTTACATATGCACCATAATTTATTGATATAGAAGTGTAATGGTTTAAGTACGCATGTAAAGTTTAAAACATAATAAAATAGCTAAAATTGTTGATATCTATCATTTCATTTCCGTTGTTTGTTTTTTGTTTTTGTTTTTTTTGTTTTGTTTTTGTTTTTTGTTTCGTTTTTTTTTTTCGAGTTTCAAATATTATTAACATCCGGCTTTGGTCGGTTAAGCTGCAAAATAACAATAGCTCAAGCCCCAGGAAACCGTCCTCCAAGCAGTACCTCTATTTCGGGAGGGGAGTGGAGTCATTACCTGACGCCTAAGTGCCGAGGGGAGTTAAACAATTTTAGCAAGGTATTACAGCTAAACCCACTTTGAAGACTTGTGTCATATTCGGTGGCGGCATGAGCGTACTGAAAAACAACAAATTTCATTTATTTTCCCGAATCGGCTTTATAGGAAAAGTATCTTAAAATTAATATAATCTTATTCTTCTTAAAACTTTATATAATTGTACCTGCGTTTTTATTGTAAATATCTATATTTTTTAAAATAAAAACAACTTTTATTTAATTCCCACTTGCGTGTCTATCTTTTATACTTAATGACTTGTTTCTGAAATTAAAGTTCTATTCTATTCTGTCAATGTACCTTATCCCATTACTAATTTTATTTCATATTTTTGAAAATATTTTCGATATATTGTCATCTGTCTTACATAACGTCCATGTCCACTCAATATCGTCAAATAACCAGCCAGACATCTACTCCATTAGATTAACAGAAAGTATTTTAGCTTTCGACTAACCAACGCATTCTGTAGCATTACAATAGCGGTCGATGACCTTGTGAAGTTATTGACTTTGATATAATAGCGACATCAATGGATTATAACTGGAGTTTCTCTTTCCAATAATGTAGACAGTTCATGCTATGACTATAGAATTGTTAAGGCAGCGGCCAACAGGAAAAGTGACAGAAACTAGAGTTTGTTGATAACATTAATATGGTGGACATATTTGTTCGGAAAATAGTTTGAATTTAGTTGCATTAAAAGAAAGATACTGACATGAAACGTCATACATATAATGGCATAAATGGAAGAAGCACATAAGAATTTGCATCACTTAAAGACAACTGACAAGCAAATATACATTAAAGTTCTTGACCAATAACATAAACTGTAATTGCAGTTATATTAAACCAACCATTTTGAATGTAACGATAATATGAATTCAGCGATAATTATTAATAAGTATTTGACGAAACCAAATACATTTAGTATCTAATAAACTGTAAATAGATAGGACGATTTACGGTATTTATTTACTAAAAATTTTCTTGATACAGATTCCTATCAATGACAAAAACATTCTCTGCCTTAAATTTATGTAATACACATAATCGGATATTTCACATTCGATTAAGTCATTCGGTTACGTGCTTAAGAAATAATACATTTTAATGGAACGTTTTTAAACAATACATCATATCTCTTAATAAACTTAACTGTATTATCTAACGCCCGTGTGAGCGGATTAAACCTGCGAAAAATGAAGTCGGAAGATGTAATTTTGATTTTGTTTGGGTACTTTCGCTCCTTCTTTCTATCTAACTACCTCTATATCTGTTATGGCCCGGTTCCTTGTACCACGGTGATAGTCCAAGGTAGAACCAATAAAGAAGAACTCGAACACGGATATGGAATAACACAGATATATTACAAACAGGAATATATACAGAGAAGTAGAAAGTGTTAGTATGAACAATCAAGTTTAGTAGAGAGAACAATGTAGTCTCGACCAGTATCACTATTCCAATGTCTTGTAATAATTGTCTAAACGCTACTCTGTTTCGGACTGCCTCTGACTCGACTGACTGACTCGCTCTGACTGACTGACAGACTTCTGACGGACCTCACTCCAGACTTCAGACTGAACGATATTTAGTCACTCCCCCCACACACGCACGAGGGCATCATGTGGCATAAGGCTGGTTTAACGTGGGATCTCCGAGTCCGTGGGCTCGGCCAAAAATATGCCCTTTGAACCCGTATAAACGGCGTAGCCTCGTTCGGGTTCCTCCACGCCGGAAGGCAGAGAGTTCAACCGATCAGTCGGTCAGCAGGTTGCCCGACTTCAGATTGAACGATATTCAGTCACCCTCCCACGAGGGCATCATGTGGCACAAGGGCTTTTTAACGTGGGATCTCCGAGCCCGTGGGCTAGGCCAAAATATGCCCATTGAACCCGTATAAACGGGCCCAGGGTCGGTTTACCTCCCCGAAAGAGAATCCGCCCTTCGGCGTAGCCTCCTTTGGGTTCCTCCCCGCCCGAAGGCAGAGAGTTCAACCGATCAGCCGATCAGCCGAACGTCCGACTTCGGACTGAACTCCCTGCTTCCGCTTGAGGCGCAGTATTTATTACGTAAGGAATAGTCCATTATGTTATTATGGGTAAGGTCCCATAACAATATCTATATATATATATATATATATATATATATATATATATATATATATATATATAAAGTAATAATACAATATGGTAATCTATATGGAATTTCCAGGAGGATATAGATGCAGAGAGAGCTCTATGTCAAATGACAGAGCAAAATTATTATTAATTAAAGAATATCAAACACTTAAAATCCCATACGTAATAATTTTTATTTCATGAGAGCTCTAAAAACATCAGCTCTCAATCTTCAAGACCTACAAACAAATCACAAATGTAATGGAAAAAATATTCCGGGTTAAAAACAAGAGATATTGCTTTCTTTTTTCGAAAGTGGTGGGAAAGGCAGAGAGTGTCGACCTAGTTTGACATACTGACCTCAGTATGTCATAAAGTGTGAATCTGAAACAATCCCGTCTGTTTCTGTCAACGGGCCAAATTTTCAGTTCTGATATGTTTCATTCAACAAATTATTTGTTAATAATATTAAAAGAGAACGTTTTTAATGATTTCGAAATTAGCGAAAAAGTTTTCATAAGCTTTTTATATAATTAACCAAGAAGTTTAAATTAAAATAATTATACTCAGAGAAATATATTTATATCTAGAGTAGATTTATTTATTAATATTTAGCAGGATATGAATGTAGTTTAAACTAAGGTAAAGTTAGATATTGGGTTAATTCCCTGTATTTCATTCAACAAATTTGATATTTATAGATTCCAAAACGTTTCATGCTTTTTGTGACCCTTCAAGTTTCTAGATAGCTTCTGATAATCATTTGCATTGTAGACTTGGTCAGTAAACTATAGGTCCGCTCATCTGTAAGAAATGAATCTGCAAATTTGGAGTAGCGATTCTCTTTTCTCTGGTAGAAGTATAAATGCCAAAAGAGTTAGTATGGCTCTAGAATTGCATCTTACATTATTTATGTAGGTATTTTTGAAAGTTCACTTTAACTTGTGTTAAATGAAATAGAAATTTCATATAATAACGCCATCCTTAAAATACATTTTCATCTGTTCGTAGTTATTTACAAGTTATTTATAAACGGATATTCGATATTGTGCGATGTGTTGTTTCCTGCAAGTTCGTCATCCGTTATTACGCGAAGCACTCGGTCAAGAATATAATTTTAACAGCCAATGAACTGTGTTTTAGTTTCTTTGTCCAAATATTCTTTGTTACTGAATGACAATCCAATTCCTACTTCCGCAACAATCATCTTTATGCTCTTCCATAAATTATATTAATCCAGAACAGCTGTTATTTCTTTTCACATTAGTATCCGCCTGTCCATTTGACAGATGCAATGCTTCCATATTAACTTCTCTTCTTTCATTCTTCAAAGCATGCACTTGATATTCTTGGCCATCACTTCGTTTACCATCAAAATGCAATTATCAATTTTCTAAGTGCAGTGTTTTCTTCATAAATCTTTAACAGTTTCTTTAATAGTGGATCTGTAAATAGTAGATTGAGAAGGTGTCGCAATGTCAATCTCTTCTTGAGATAAATGCTGGCAAACATTTGCTGCTATACTGGTTGATATGTTTAAAGATGTTTGGTTGCAGTTTTAATTTGGCTATACTTTTTCTTTTTTTCTTGTGGATTGTTCTTCAGAACTTTCGGACTCTTTAAATTCACTGATTGGGTCTCTGATTCAGAAGTTGATGTTGTTATTATTTTTGTGGAAGTTCGTTTCTTCTTTTGGATAGATGAATAGTTTTGGAACTCGAAGTCTTTCCAGTTGTATATCCAACATGCCCTTTGGTTTCGATCTGAAGATGATAAAACCGTCTGTCCTCACTACACAGTCATTCATTTTCATTTGTGATATCAAAAATTCCAATCAATGGATATATATTTTCCTCGTTTCACTAATTCAGTTTTCAGCATTTGACCCAGTTTTGCATGTATGACATGTATGTGCATAATTAGTATTCCCACATAGGAAATTACAATAAATATAACCCCATACTAAATTTTTGTATTGAGAACGTGATATCTTTATTATACAGAGTAAATAGTTAAATTCGGATGTAAAAAAAATGGCGCGTCGATTCTGAGGTCAAATGTTCTAAGAATTTATCTAATGTTGGAAATTTAATTTCTTTTGCCATAAACTTGTTACTTCTTTAGGGTTTGCCTTTATACTTACTGTTTTCCTTTCATGAATGATCCAAGGAATAGATAGCGATGAACAATTTGGATTTAGAATGGTATCCTGTTTTCGTTTTTCAGTGATTGTTCTTCTAGTGGAACAGTTCTTCTTATGTGATTCTTGAAATCTCATGATATACTTTGTCCAGATCTTCTAGTTTCTTTCAACGGCAGAAGCACTTTTTTATGAGAAATTATGATTAGAAAAGAATACTTGGAGATCTTTCAACAAATCAATTACCGTTGCTCAATCAGGAAGCTTATATACTCTGAAACAAAGAACATTTGATCACAAACACAACACACTTGTCCTATTCACCTTATCTATTGATTTATTTTTGTAAAATACAATAATTGCGGCACAGGGACAAAAAGGGGGAAGTAAGGTGAAGCCGGTGTACATTAACTATCTTATACCTAGCAAATTAGATTCACAACGCACCCATTCATTACAATTAACACATTCACTACAAGTCATCATCTTCCACCATTCACTGCTACATATAACACAATACCTCATATTCACAGGGAACCTACAAAAATACCTCATGACTTAAAAATTCCTTTATGTACAAATTTCCGTTATACAAATGTATATAAAAACATAATCATGGTATGAAATAAGGGCGGAAGATGACCCCTACCCAGACAAATTAAATATGACAAAACATTAAACATACACTCACCCATTAACGGAGAGGGAACGATAAAATAAATATGGGCGTGGAGAAATCAAAGACTTACCCAGTCGAGATAGAAAAGAAGGCCAAAAACAAACTGGGGAGGTTGTGAATAGGGATTTGGATCAAAACAAAAAAAGGAAAGCCGGAAACAGACCGGAAACAAGCTGGGAACGACACTTACTCTCATTAACTAGGTAAACAAAGAGAGTCAATCTTAACCAGGAGAGGGTTCAACAAGAAACCGCCACGTTGTGAGCAATGGAACTTAAAAAAAAAGAAACTCAAGGTTAGCTTCGTTCACATGAGCCAGGCTCGCTACTTTCACCCACCTTTCGCTTAAATCTGTCGATTATAAACACTTTCTATCAGTTCTGATCACCTTCAACTGATGCCGAAAGAATCCGACCAAAGCCTGAACAGAATAGCGTTCGTATCGCAAGATTCACCCCATTCTCGTAGTTGAAATCACCATTCTTGCCAGGGCTTGCAGCGTTAGAAACACCATCCTTTTCATTCCAGAATTCGGTAGCGACAGATTATCGTACGAGATTTTCGGGATTGATCCGGGCCGTCAACTCACCGACGTAGTCCCAGAACGAGCGCATCTGAAGACAATGGCAGAGGGCGTGAGAAGTCGTTTCCTCTAAACCAAGGTGACACAACTGACAGTCAGCCAAATCCGCCGAGCCCCCTCTGAAGGCTGCGTCATTGAGAGATAGCACGTTTCGAATCAATGACCATGTAAGCGAAAACTCAGGATTGCCGAGGTAATTCGCCGTTAGCGCCCAAAAACAGAAAGATCCCAACTCGTCGCTGACAAGCCGAGCCGCCCATTGAATGGATCCTTCGCGATCCGCTCCACTAATTCCCGATAAAAGACTCTCCTAGGCCATGAAAGGTCACCGGAAGCTCAAGGCCGCTCCACATTCTTTGAAACTCTATTGATTCCAGAGCTTATGACAGGCTTAGAAACGGGTGGAATGATTGTAAGGATAGGGAAGGAATCCCTAATACACACCCACAAGATCGAGTTCTCTGTCAACGCCAGCAGCCAGGTTCCGATGGTTGACCATATCACATGCCTTGGACTGATCCAAATGGTCTTTGTGAAACTTCTCCTTCTGTCGCAGCCGCCGCTGGCCGATCCTAAACAAAACAAATAGGACGAACGGGACCATCGCAACCCTTATACTCCCGGAATTCAACCGGTAGTTAATTAGCAATTAAACAACTCTCCTGATATATTTTGAGTTAGAAACATACCGTTAAGCATATCGGATAAGGGAGTGATAATCAGCAGTTAAGCAGCATTAGGCATATTTTTATATTTAGCGTTTTCTACTCTCAGTAACGAGGGAGTAGATGAACAAAACGTTATATCATAAATTTGGCGCCTTTTTCGACGAAAAAGGAGTTTCTCGGCCCGGGGACCAAGATTTACGGTGTGGTATCTTGGCGGTGACTTTTGATTTCCCCGGTGTCCCGCTGAGGTATACACTTCAGCGTGATCCCGCTTTCCGAGGTTGATCCGCCCTGGGAATTGTATCATCTCAACGACTCGGCCCCGTTTAGGGAGGAGATTTACAAATACGGTGTTTTGTATTATTGGTAAATTTGCTTAAATTCACATTAACTTTTATTTTATATTATTTTTCCTGAGTACTTCGAATGTTGCTACGTGCGTTTTTAGGATTGTTCTGTGTAGTTAAATTACTTTCCTAATTCCAGCGTTCTCACATTTGATGGAACCAATTTCATGTAACTTTATTTTTAGGACTTTTTTTTTTTACTGTATTTTGCCATAGGCGGCATCAGCAGTTCAGTTTAGAACTGAACCACTTAACTAGCCGCAAATCTGTTTTCATTATGATGGTGAAATGCAGCAATACTCCTCGGGGGAAAAACAAATAATAGAGAAATCAGAGAAATTGGGCATAGTATGCCACAAAATCTTCAAAAACAGGTTTGAAATCAGGTTGTAACTTCAACTATACTAGCTGCTAACCAAGGCAATACGAACCTAATCTTCCCTGATACCTACCTACATGATACATACCCTGTTCCTTTATTGCCCTTTCCTCACTTCTCGTCACTAAAGTCTTCTCTTTCACTCCCTGTAACCCTCTGCGCCCTAGTAGCATTATCTCCTTTCTCGGGGTGAAATGTTTTATATATATATTGTGTGAGAATTGGTCGGAATCATAATAATTATAACACATACAAGTTCAAATGGTCGATAGGCAAATCAATTCCACAATTATCTCCGTTCCTCAATCTCAAGTACAAATCCCCCTCAAAAAAGTGAGCCCTTATGAGCGTACCATAGTTTACGCACCTGACCCAGCCATCGCCCAGCCAATGAGCGCCCAGAACCAGCGAATAAAAATGGCTACAAGAGACACCATACACTTCCGTCCACACGAAGTGCTGCTCGTTTCACCTTCAGTCCGAAGCACGCCAATTCACCGTCTCCACACTCCATTGCAAAACATACACATGACTCTTGCCCTTTTGGGTCGCCGAGGTAAGTCTCAGCTATATATATATATATATATATATATATATATATATATATAACCCAGCATCCTTCGTTCGTGCGCATGTGTAGATGGACTGAAGTTCTAAAGGAGGAAATGCGCCACAAGAAAAAATTCCCCACTCAGTCATACATTTTTCCGCAATTTTTTCATTGGTATATACATAAAGTATATATCGTTATCGCATATATATATATATATATATATATATATATATATATATATATATATATATATATATATATAATAAAATATCCGATTTAAAAATATGGTTTCATCGCTACACAGGAATTACCAGGTTTCAAAAACAGAAAACAAAAACTTCAAATTCAAGTATATTAAATTAAAATTATTAGTTCTGTTTCATCTTCCATTGAATTTTGGAATCAATCTGTATATATATATTGGAATCTATCTATCTATCTATATATATCTATCTATCTATCTATCTATCTCTCTATATATATATATATATATATTTCATTTTCAAGTGTATTTTGAAATCTCTCTCTCTCTCTCTCTCTCTCTATATATATATATATATATATATATATATATGGAATATATATATATTAAACAGATATATATATATATATATATATATATATATATATATATATATATATATATATATATATATATATATATATATATATAAGGTATTTATAAATATAATTATCGTATCTCTGTGTTTATAAGGCTGTGTTGTTTACAAGCTCTGACAGTTCATATATAATTTAAACTTCTTAGCAGAAACACAAATATTACCGGCCATATATGTTTCATTCGTCATCTACAATGAATTATGCAAATAACAAACGTTTAGATAATCATGTTCATTCTGGTGATTTCTGAAAAGAATTTCGTCAGATAATTCAACGTAGCAAACTACAGGAAAAAAAAAGATAGCGAGAGATGAGGAAGTAATTAATCATAAAATATATTAATTCGAAAAATGGAAATGTAATAAAGTGAAACTGCTCGACGTGAATTATAGTAAAGGAGTGTCTTTTCAAAAAAGAATTCATTATTTTGTATTCGTGCCTAGTGAAAAAGCTAACACTACAAAGATAACGTGATTCGGGTACTACTGTATTGTTTTGCAATGGAAATATAGAGTGAATAACATTCATGTGATAATTTTCTTCGTTCTTTAACTCAAGCTTAAATTGCAATAATCAGAAATATTATCAAAATAATGTGCATAATTATTATTCCCACATAGGAAATTACAATAAATATAACCACATACTAAATTTTTGTATTGAGAATGTGATATCTTTATTAGACAGAGTAAATAGTTAAATTCGGATGTAAAAAAAAAATGGCGCGTCGATTCTGAGGTCAAATGTTCTAAGAATTTATCTAATAATAGGTTTTGAAAAATAAGGATACAAGCCAAAAAGAAATCAATGAAAATATTTTCATTTAGATCGAATTTTGGCTCATTTCCTGAAGACATTAATTTCTTTTATGTTTTGTTTATGATATAAAAGTTAGTATTCAAAAAGTTAGACTATAACCTTATCTCCGACATGATTCCTACACTGCTTTCCCATGTTTCCATGTCAACTGAAGAAGAGAACTGTTTGAAAAATCTTTTTCGTGTGTAATTTTATATTTAAATGGATGAACTTATCAATAAACTTATCCTGAGCAAACTGAAAAATAGTGAAGAAAAGAAAGAAACTCTATAGGTCACAGAATTAGTCACAACTTCTCCAGGTGTCTTAGAAGTAAAAGTTATTTTAGAATAGAGTCCTAGTCATTAAATCGGTTTCATTTTCAAGCGAGTTTGAAACGAGTCGTCTGTCCATGGTTGAAATTGCAGTATTTAATGGGCATTGACTTATACTAAATACTTCAAATGCTGCTTTATCCATGTTTTTATGTTGGTTGAAGAAGGTAAATATTTTTCTATTATTTTGTATATATGCTTTCCTAATAACGTGAGAATCCTTTGAAGGTAATAGATTTGAATGTTTTCATTACTCTTCGCCCACGTAGTGAATAATGAAACTTACACAATGTTAAAACTTTAATGTACAGGGTGTCCTCAAAAAATGACATCATGCAAAATGTGAATATCTGAGTAACTAATGTGTCCCAGGCAAACGAGAATGAGAATTTACCAGGAAGATGACTCGGGCGTGCCAGTGATAATGACAATGGCCATCATGTTCACCTGACTTGACACTTTGTGATTGTTTTCTATGGGGCTATGTGAAAGGACGTGTCTATCCCCCTCTTCCTACAAACATAGGGTAATTTAAGTAGAGAATCCCTGAGACGCTGGAGAATGTTACGCAAGGCATGCTACACGGTGTTTGGCAGGAGCTGGACTACCGACTTGACGTGTGTCGTGTCACAGCTAGTGAATATTGAACATCTGTTTTGTGAAATCGGTTATAAAATCTACATCCTTTATTCGAATTTTGAAAAATAAATCATTTACACTATTTACATTATTCGGACTAATGTCCTCATCTTTGTCGCCATATTTATTACAACGTTTCGGCCGTTGTACGCTTCGGCCTTCTTCAGGTGTTTGGAATGTCGAACTGAACCCTTTATTTCAGTCACTGGGGTAGACTGTTCTAGTTCCACGTGCCATGTCTAATGGATGTCAGTTATCAGTTATCTCCTGTTAATTCCCCTCTCCAAGTTCTCTACTGCCTTAACCAGGTATTGAACTCACACTCTTTGGGTCCTGACACTGTATCTAACAAACGCATTTATCCACTGTGCCATGTGTCCTTGAGTACACTGGATCTAACTAATGACTTTATGCTTGAGGACACATGGCACAGTGGATAAAGGCGTACAACGGCCGAAACGTTGTAATAAATATGGCGACAAAGATGAGGACAGTAGTCCGAATAATGTAAATAGTGTACATAATACCTCATCTCTGAAATATAGACGGATAATAAATCATTTCTTGTTCAAAATGAAGCCTATTTACTTTTGTTTGATTGGGAATGTAGTTACTCAGACATTCACATTTTAAATGATAAATTTACTTTGGAAACCCTGTACTACAATGCATTTTCAGTCATCTCCCAAGTAAATTTCTTTACAATACACCACTTATTAACTAAACCTGTTGTTTTTTAATTGCCTAACCTACTCTAATAATCTTTAGTTTCTTCGCTTTTCTGTTCGGAGATGTCATTGGAACATTTAGTATCCTGAGAAACATCCATGAAGTTAGAAATTTATTCCTTCCAGGGTGATTTAGATTGCCACCCCTTCACCCCATCTTCGTATACACTAGTGCTTTTGTCCTCTAGTAATTCTGCCTGAAATGGTGGGTAGGAGATACCAGCTCACCTCCGATCAGCCTTTGTAACGTCTTCTCTCAGTGGGTCCTTTTGTCCATACGTTCGAACGAGCTTGTCTCGATGCCTAGGTCCCACTCGTTCATGATGTTTCTGGCCCATGGAGAAGTTCTGCTGTGTGATGCCAGGGTTAACGTTACGGGTGGTATGATTGTAATTATGCCCCGAACCTGGATTGGTTGCTGCTTCAGCAAGGGTGCTGGAGGTAAACGCTTCTCTGGGCTGGTGTTCTGTCTGATAGTTAGAAATCCGAACCTCAGCGTAACTCCTACCTTATCAGCAGTGGCATAATATCGGTACTGACATTTAGGTGAATCGGATCTAGAACGTGCAACGATTTTCGGACGGCCCTCTCGATGTCATGATTAAGTGTACAGCCACGGCTGTGTTTTCTGGTGACTGAATCGGGTTGGATTTTTGTACATTTCTATGTCTTGGAGTGCTACTGTCTCGTTACCTCGATGTCTCACTCACCAAACCATAATCGAATAATGGTGAAATTTGAAGAATAACCCAAACCAGATCGACCATACATAAAGTAGATCCAAATTAACATAAGGGATCTACGATCCAACTATCCAAAGGTTGAACTTCGCATTCAAGAAGTTAAATCTGACATTTTTTTTATATTCGAAACTGGATTCAACCAGTCTATCCCAATTCAAGATTTCAGGATACCTGGCTATTCACCCCCATTCTGCTTGAGTCCTAAATCAAGGATAATCTACCGTTGCGATAAAGAAACCCAAACAATTCTCCTATGTGCGTTCGGGTGGTTCTTGTTCATATCATGTCCTTCGTCTACACCATTTATCGTCCTTAGGATGATGTTATTGGCAGTGGTTGACAGAATAGCTAAGATTTCACATTCCCATTTGTGGCGAGGTCAACATTCACCACAACGAGTGGATTGTTCACTTAAGCAGAGCTGACGAAGTGGGGAAATACTGTTATGATTTCTCCATTGGTTACGAGATGACCCAAATTATGGACAAGTCTACTCGTGTTTCCGACACATCTGGGCACCATGCTAATCTATTCTTCACATCATGCCCTGACCATATCATATTCTGTAGTGTGCCTTCTTTGGGCACCCCAGGCCACTCATTGATCTTTGTCAAGATTGATGCAAAAACAAATATCGCCTAAGATGTAATATTTCCAAGAACAATCTATCGATATAACAAAGCTGATTGAGACATCTTCATATGCTAATATTACAGAAGCACGTCTCTTCAGAAGCGGACCGTCCAGGAGGACCTCTTTCATTTGTGAGTGGAATTTCTCTGGTATTGAAAGCTTTATTCCAAGTGAGTTGAAATTTTAGTACCATAAAAAGCCAAAGAGTCAGCTCTGCTTTACGCCTGAACGTGCTTCGGCCCACTTTAATCACTACTTTCTATCTGAGGAGACAATGTGAAAGAATCCTTGTTTCATTTAAAACTATGCGCAGTCACTGCAAAAGTGTCCTGGTAAATGTAAAGTGTAGCTATGCGCAGCCAGTCCAAGTCAAAGTAGAGAATAAAACACTTGGATATTGCGAGTTCTAGAAAATTGAAAAGGTAATGTTCAATAGGCGCAAACCGTCAGTGCCATCCATTATAAATGATCCAGAATTTATCTTCTTTAATACGTGTTATTTATATATATAGGCTCGGGATGTTTTCAGACTTAACAAAGACCTTGACTCTACGAAGGCTATTGGTCTGGATAAAATCCCTGTTTTTTTTTTTTTGTTTTGTTTTTTCAAGAAACTTGACTCAGAATTGGCTCCAATTTGGGCGAAACTGTTTAACCGTTGTCTAATGAAGAAATGTTCCTCAATACTATGGAAGGTGTCTGTGTACAAGAATACAGCTGAACCGTTTTCCTCCACCTTAAAATATCGACGGTGTTATTAGCAAACGCCTTGAAGCTATCACAAAAAAGAACTTAATTGAACACCTCAACAAAAGCAAACTCCTGCGTGACAAACAGGATGGTTTTCGGTCTTCTAGGTTAACTAAACGATTTCACGCATAGAAGTGCTTAATAATAAAATATATATATATATATATATATATATATCGAGTGTCATCGCTGTAGATATCTCGAATGACTTTGGCTAGGTGTGTCACCGCGGATTATTACACAAACTGACCAGCTATGGAATCTCTGGGAGAGTTAAATCTTTTCTGTAAGATAAGTCTATTAAGTACAATCTAGAGGTCAGAGAAAACTCGAGTGGGTGACGGCATAACCTCTGATGATTCTCCGTAGGATCGCAAACATACATCGTGTAGGAAGAAAACCATGCCAGCCACTCAATAACAGTGTATTATTTTCCAGTGTTTGTAAATAAAAAAAGAAACATTTTATCCATTTTATAGCATAACTCAGGTATTCTATTTCAAATGTATGTATGCATGGACTAACTTACTGACTACACCAAAAATGAAATCAGGGAGCCGAGTTCGAATTCCGATCGAATGTTCAGTTCACACTAAGAGAGGCATGGATTCACATTTCATCTCCGTTCCACCTGAAGGTACACATGAGATAATATTGAAGAATTTAGCCTTCGTTAGCAACTGGTTTCATTATGAATTCCAAATCCATAGTGGAGTCACTTGCCCTTCCCGACGAATCTGTGGCCAATCGCTATGATCAAGCTTTTTGCTGAAGTACATACGCTTAAGGCTAGATCCCTGGGGGAAGACTCCTCGCCAAACCGCGGGTTAAACTTGACGAATACTGTACCAGTCTTTGTCATAAACTACAATGTCACGGATATGTGTAGAATAGTATGCGGAATGGTTTCGATTTGGATGTGCGAAAAGTTTGGTGTTGCTCATGATGATGATTCAACCATTTTCTTTATATTAAACACTAACTCTTCCCAATTATGCTAAATAATACCACTTCCTCTCTTATCAGATTTATTCTGAAATGGTCCAATTGCTTTTTAAAACCTCTTTTTCTATTTCATTCAAAATTTTGAGAATGATATGGATTTATTGACCGATGAATGAGACAGATTAATGAGATTTCTCCTCGTGTTAATCAATTCTTCGATTATCTAAACCTGTTTTTGCATACTAAATTTGTTTCTCTTATTGAATAACCCTTCCACTTCATGGGAAGATGAAGATCCCATTAAACAACTCGATTTTGCCTCTTGCTCGGCTATCTTTAGTCATATTTTATTTTTCAAAAATTCCAACTAAATGCAAAATGTATCGATCTGAATATCTGAGATGACATGTTGCTCAGTCTTATTTGACTTGCACAAATCCAGTGAATGGCATTAAATTACGAAAGAAGTACATTTTCAATCATCTCAACATTATGGATAATTGGAATTTCAGAGATTCTGTGTCTCATAAATATTAAAACTGATTACTATATCAAATATAAAAATATATAACATTGCAAACTGGGATACACGCAACAAGTTCGAATTATCACTTAAAATAATTTGCCCTACACAAGCGGGCAAATGGTTTTAGCAAAATTACATAAAATGATTATAACTTTATTTTATTAAAAAGTTAAGATTATTTAGCATAATGCTTTTATCAGTAGTTTCTGTAGACCTTGACGATTGGAAATCCATGTGTTACATTTTCAGGGATGTCGTGTAGCATAAGATACACCGCTTTAAACTGCTTGAAGGTGAAAAGAGACCATGCAAAACTATAGGGCCAATGAGAAATCTAAGATGATAAAGTCAAAATATCTGAATTATTCCTTCTTATTAAAGTGAATGTAAAGTACCGTTCCAAGTCATTGTAGTTTAACAATAGCTATTTTTACACTAAAATAATGGCTAAAATTTATGCTGATAAAACATAGGCTGTGACTTTACAGGGTAAGTAGTGTCAGCGTGAGATGGCCATATGGCTGGAAATTTCCAGAAATAATGTTCAAAATAGGTGTGCAACTAGTGGAAGTGCTTTAAAACCATAAAAAAAATAGAAAAGAGAGATGAAAGAAATATTCTTAAAATATCGATAGTTAATACAAAATTAACAATCAGTCAAGTGAAAACAAATGCAGTCATAACAGTGCAGTTTAAATTGATACAGTATGCAGAGTATTATAAAATAACAACTTGAACGGGCGTATAGCAGTAGAAAAAAACTATCATTAAGGCAAAAATATCGAAGTAGTAGAATGACGTGGTCTAACAATGAATACCGAAAAGTGGTAAAAAGTATTTTTTGTGGGGGATGAATGCACTATAGAGTTTCATTCTGATACATGAGTATATACAAGAAGACCAGGGGTAGAAAGATAAAATACACGATACACCAAACAGACGGTAAAATTTGGTGGTAAACGCTTAATGATATGGGATTGCATCAAAAGCGATGTCAGAAGGAAATTGGTAAAAGTTGACAGAAAATTAAACAGCGAAAACTATATTAGTTTACTACGGTCTAATCTTCTTCCAGGCTACGAAGATGGAGAAAATACACATCGCATGCAGCAAAATGTTTTCTTGCGGATACAGATGTTCAACTTTTGGAAGACTGACCAACACAAAATCCTGATCTCAATATAAACTGAAGAAACAAGTGCTCCAACGAAAACAATGCAATACCCACGAGTTTTGGCAAGAAGAATGGAAAAAAACATGATACAATCTGGACGTTGTTCCATTCAATGCCTCATCGAATTGAAGTAATTATAAGTCAGCACCTTGACGTTTTCTGCTTTCTTGAATAATAAAGAACACTTTTTGCAAATAAAAAAAAAACTTCTAACTTAAAAAAAGTGTTGAAATAATTTTTTTTTTTCGCTGATAGTCCAATATCTTTGCATGTCTTCTTTTCCGTATCACTATGCTTAAGAGAGAGGATGCACGGTGAAATAATGGATAGCAGTTCGAATTGTGGAATCGGAGAGCCGAGTTCGAAATCCTGTCGAATCCATTACATGTACTTACATTCTATACCCTTTGGAATCCTCTTCTCCCGCCAGCTATGGGTAAGTATCTGGACAAACCGGGTTCTTTAGCTTTGGATGGCAACTGGTCTATCACAGAAAGAAGTTGAAACCTACTGCGGGAAAAAAAAAATCTGCCTCATCAGTCATGTATTGAAAGATACATGATCGCCTAAGCGTTTAACTGACTGATGTTTAAGAAACACTATTATTAATTAAAATGCAATAACTTGTCTTCTGACCGTTAACGCTCATAAAATGCACCTAGAACTAGTAATTACTCTCGTTTTGGGGATAGTTTAAAGCAAAGTAATTTTATTCCCAATATTACCTAAACGTTTTGCCCACCAGTCTATTTTATGGCATATAAGACCTATCTTCTCAAATAACAAGGTATTTGATTGGTAAAAATGTATTCAAACGTTAATATCGCAATATGAAATGTAATGCGGAGTATTAAAATGCTGTTATGTTGTATATTTAATGTCAATCTTTACTTAAAACGATTCAATTTATAAAACGAAATTGAATTAAAATGAAACAATTCATAGCATTCATCAAAGGATATATCAAAATGTAATCAAAAGATTTTTTTCAGGAGAAATTGTTGAATTTAGTGCATCAACCCAATTACCACGTATTTTCGATCAGTGGTAAGACTATCTTTGATATTGTAGCTAATTGTCGGGATGACGATTTGAGAAAATTATTTTTCTTGGTTATCTTTTCTGTCTAATCGAAACAAATCATTTTTTTTCTGTCAGATTTGATTTCAACATTCAGTCAAACATTAAAATGTGTTTCATTTATTAAATATGTTGCCAGGTAATATTGAAAAAGCAGTAATTTTAGGAGACTTTGTTTCATGAGGGTGAGTCAAAAAGTAATGCAATTTGTTTTATCATATATAGAAATAACAAACACAAACATAATTTATATCACCATATAGCTATACATCACAACTTCACATCTGTGATATAGGAATAAAGTGTCACTGCCGACACTCGAGTTTGAACTTAGATCGCAAGTGAGTAAACACAGGCGATCCTATTATTGAATTAAGTAGACAACGTAACAATAGAGAAACGCATGAGTAGGAAGTCACGTGACGTCTAATTGTTCACCACTTCTATTCTATCCTCTATTACTAAACGGACCGCTATTCTCGACTTTATTCACTATACTATTTCACTATACGGATTATTATTCGAGCGAGTATTATCGAGCAAGTACTATTAGTGCGAGTGATATTCGAAGGCGTTTGACACCAGTATTGTTCAACGGCGTTACTATAGTTGTATCTGCGATTACAAAGTCTCTACTACAACGAGCATTACAAAAGTGACAACGAGTGTTCGTTGACATCACAAAAACATTCCTACTTCTCAAGATAGCCAACACATCTTTTCAATGGCTCTATTACCCCTACATATTACAATTATTTGTGCAAAAGCATTTAGCTGCTATAATAATAAATTCTAATCTTACTACATTCTTACTATATATATATATATATATATATATATATATATATATATATATATATATATATATGTTTAGGGCCGTCCATAGCTGTGCTGGCACAAAGCCACAAGTCATCGTGCCCGAGGGCTTGAGCGTGCTAACCTTGTTCAAACTGTTGATCACGCTAGATAGCGTGTGCGTGTCTGTGCCAGTACATGTGTGGATCGAATGATATACGGATATGTATAACATATTGTTCCATAAATATATGTGTGTATGTGTGTGTGTGTGTGTGGCTGGGGGAAAGATGTATGACAAAATAGAAAAAGTTTTCGTGTGATGTGTCTCGTCATTTAGTATTCGGACTAGGTTGGTTTACATTGATACGACTATTCGAACTAAAGGCCGAAACGCGTTTCCAATTTGTCATACATCTTTAATCCCAAATCATTCTTGATATATATCGCTATCATATATATATATATATATATATATATATATATATATATACTATGCCACATTAATGCTGTCAGAAGCCAATTTTTATTTTTCCATTAGGCTACCAACTTATAGATATACGTACTTATGTGTGAGTATATGCGTCTCCACACATTTTTTTAGGTTTACACACACACACACACACACACACATATATATATATGTACTGTAGCATACAAATGATTCAATCAAAAAGCCATTTCCAAAGAAAGGAAGAAGAATTGTCTGTGATTAACTGTTGGGGATTGGTACTAGGAACTCCTGCAGATACCAATAATCCGCACGGGTTCAAGTGATTTATAACAAATTGCTTACATACCATCCTTTCGTAAACTTTAAACCTAGACTACTCATAATAACCAATATTATGTAAGTGCTATCTAAATCTTTTGTATACTTTACTTATGAGCAAAGAATCTCAGCGGGAAAATTGTCGCCTTCAGAAAAAAAGACTTGCAAATTTAATCGACAAAACATTTGTGTGATTATTATGAAGAAAGAAAGTACATTCTCATATAAAACAAATATTTTTTAAATAACAGAACATGTTTCTGAAACATTATTTGTCTATAAACATACCAAGCGTCCCCGATTAAAAATTATCAAACAATTATGCATGCACTATCATTATTATTATTATTATTAGTAGTAGTAGTAGTAGTAGTAGTAGTAGTATTTTCTTTGATTTCTGGTGTGTACACATTTCGTTCCGGCTCCCGCCCAGGGGCCTAAGGTTAGAAATGGCACCATGACATTTTCCACTGACCAATTAAAAAAAAATATCACAAACATATTTTACATAATTTGTGGACTGTACTTTTCTTTAAGAAAAGTTTTTTGCGTAATTTGTATCAATTAGTATATTGGGATCTTTTTCAACTAATCGGATGGCTCCCACTACAACAGAGATTGTTAATGTTCCCATGTGCCACATTTTTGAGATTTCGATTTCAAGGTCCTTGTATTTTAATAGGTTTTTGAAGATTTTCAAAGATACATTGTAGTCTGCAGGGACTTCCATACCAATAAGGAGGCAATTTTTGTTCGCAGGATCTAATAACAATGTCTGGGCGGTTAGCTTTGATTGTTCTGTCAGTGTGTATTGTGTAGTCCCATAGAATTGTAACAGGTCCTATCTCGTAAGCGGGTTTGGGTGATGTTCATACCACTTTCTTTCAGTTTCCTTCCCATAGAAGTTGCAGATTTTCCAGTGCAGATATTGGCCCACTCTGTCGTGCCGGGGTTTATATTCAGTGGGTTCCAATACCGTGCAAACCGCTTCATGGCCAATACTCTTTCCGTACCAAACAAGCTAATGTAGACAAACCACATACCCATCAGATGATCAATTGTTTCTAGATATTTAACACAGAATCTGCATTTTGAGCTATATTTTAGTATGTGTGCTTGATAGTTTCTAGTTAACAAGCATTGGTCCTGTGCAGTAAGTATAAAACCTTCCGTTTCAGATTTTAACCCTGCACTACGTAGCCACTGATGGGTACGTGGTTTGTCTACATTAGCTTGTTTGGTACGGTAAGAGTATTGGCAATGAAGCGGTTTATCTTGCCATTGTTTCTGTATATGGTCGGTTGCATCTGTCTTTGCTCTCTTTTTTATGTATTGTACAGGTTCAGTTGGTGTGATGTGGTTTACTTGTGTTTCTGTACCCATTTGAAACTCCATTTTGAACTTGTTGGCTTCCTTTATTACGGAATAAAGACGTTACTTCTTTCATGTTCTTTGACACATATCATCTAGTCTTGTGTATTTTCCAGAAATGTTTGAAGGCAAATTGTTGTAGTTTTGTAGGACAGTTCAGGTTGAACTAATCCTCTGCCTCCTTCGGATCTGGGTACATACAGACGATCAACATCTGCTTTGGGAGCATACATGCGGTAGCAAATGAGAAGCTTTCTCGCTTCTCGTGATCATTAAACCAAAGTTCCTATCTTTTGTTTCTCTAAGTAACCATTGATCACCACATTTATTTTTTTTTGTATCCATTCCCGCATACTCGTAATGCAGGTTGCTATCCGTTTTCCTTCGCTTCTCTTTCCTTCAAGACGTTCTGTAAATAATGAATTCACTAATTCTTTTATTTGTCCTAAAAATTTCAATTGTCTCATTCTGATTGCAATTATAAGTGTCCTCGGATTTCTCGTTTTATTTAACACTTCCTAATTGCGCATATGTTCAGTCCACGGCATTTTCAGCATCCTTCGGCAGAATCACATCTTTTTCGCTTTGTTTCTTTGTTCATCTCTGAGGAGATTGTTCAGCCATTGTTTTAATTTCCAATTTTTTGTCCTTCTCCGGATAAAAAGGTAAATTGATAGTTTCGTATCTGAAGCGCCATTCGTCATGTTGAAAAGACACTAAATCCGAAACTTTCTCTCTTAATATAAAGTTAATACCAGGCTTTAAATATCACATAGGAAGTAAAACGTCTCTCTTTCCTTATCTCAGAAAAGAAAACAGCTTAAAATAAATGTAATAAAATTGAAAGCTCTTCTCATACATTCAGCATTTGTTTTATTTTTTTGAATTTGTTATTTTCTTTTCTGTCTACCACACATTTATAAATCAGCCATGTTGCAAAGAAAAATGGTAATAGTAAAGGCGAAATAGCCGTTTCCAGAGAGTTTGTTTGTTTGTTAGCGGCATATCAACACATTATGGGTCATTTAATGCCGATTTTTTTTCTTGGGAGCATCAATAATTTCCTTTACAAAAATTTATTGCTGATAATTTTTTTTAATTTTTTACAAAAATGTATTGGTGGTATTTTTACTATAATTTTTTTTTATACTTTCCTAGTATTTTGGGGGTTAACTATTTGCCCACAGCCGGGAACCTAACAGTTCCTATCACCCCGGGGTTAGGGTAGACCTGGGAACAGCAGCAATTAAGTTCCACGGCCCTAAAAATCTCCTGATCAGAGACCTTGCTCTCGAATGTAGTTTATCTGTTTCTAGAGAGGAAACATTCAGCTTTCACTGACCGAACAGTCAGTGTTATTATTGTTTCAAAAGTTCATCAATTTTTATAATTGTTTCTACTAATAATGGGAATTACATTTCAAGTCTTTTATGTCAATTAATTTTTGTTTTCTTACAATGATGTTCACCATTTTAAAGACCCAAGAGCCACCCGAGTAAGAGGGTTACAAAGTAAGAGGTACAATTGATGGGGATATATAGGGAAGATAACGGTTGACTCCAGACTTAAGACTGTAGTGATCTGAGAAGCATCCTCTTGGGAGTCGGTTCCTCAAAGCAGCGCTTCGTGTGGAAAGATAATAGCTTGATTATATATCTATCTTTAAACTAAATAAAAAAACTAGTTTAATTCAACTGACATTTGTGTTACTTCTCTGTCAATAAGTAGAATATAATTACCTTTCTAAATAATAAACTAAATTCGTAATGGTTATTTTCTAAATTCCTTATTTCATATGAAGTTAGACCAATTACGTTTGTTAATTTATTTCGATTTTCAGACTATAAATGGCTATCTAATATATTAAGATACTCTATTTAATATAGATTAAAATCTTGAATTTAGGATTAGTTTCCACTCACAGCTTCAAATGTTTTGTAAGAGGCAAATTAATACCCAAAGCGTTCCGAAGGTGGCGAAATATCAACTCATTGAAACAGAAAAGTTTACAACAAAACGTTGCTTTAAAAACCTTCCTTTTATAGTGATGTGAATAGAACGGTCGTAGACAACGATGTACTCAACAAAGAAAAATATTGTGGCCCAATTCAACAAAAGAAAGGTCCCCTATGAAAAGTTAATCTCTCTTTGTTATAAGTCTGTTAGTAATGTGCTCTCAACGGTTTATCCTATGATTCCTTATTAGAGTTAGGTTTCGAGGTTCCTTCTAAATTCTACTTCAACTCTATACTTCCAACGTTTCCACTTAAAATTAAATTTATTGTTTATTTACGTTTCTCTCTCTCTCTCTCTCTCTCTCTCTCTCTCTCTCTCTCTCTCTGTGTGTTTCTCACTCTCTCTCTCTCTCTCAATATTTTCCGATTCACACTCCTCCCCGGTCGTTTGAACAGTGGGGGTAGATTTTTATCTTTTGTTTCCTGTTTAGGATTGGATTTCCGTCTCATTCTAAAGTCTTTTCCTTTTCTCTCACTGCCAGTAAATTCTTGCGTCTTAGTGGCGTTATCTCCTTTTTAAGGTGTAAATTGATTTAAAAAAAGTTTTTATTTATTATAGACATAAAAAAGATTTCTATTGAAAAAATATATTCTTAAGTATCTACAGGAGTATTTTACAAACCAAACCTCCGAAAATTTGTATAAAAATGATTTTTTTGATCATCATAATCTTTGTAAAGTGAATAAAAAGAATAAACGGAGAAAATTCGAGTAAGGGCCAGAATGAATAAATGCCAAGGGGTCGTGAGCTTTTTTCTTCCCAATTACATGCACTTGTGAATTTCGACTTAGCTTTTAACTTGACCATGTCTCATATTCCGTTTGGGTGATCGTGCAGATAAATATCTAGAACCAGATCTACATGTGTTTGAAAAATTATTTACATGGTATCAGAGACGTCATCTCTTGTATGAGCAAAAAAGAAGCGGAAAATTAATAGATTTTAAATACCTAACAAAAATCTGTTCAATAAAAATGTTCGCTACTTATTCATCGATGAATGAATGAACTTCTTTATTAAAAAAAATGTATTTTGTAAGAATTTGGAGAAATATTTGTTTTGTTTTGTTTAATGTACTTTGATAAAATTTCAAACTCTTTCGGAAACTAAAACTTCTTTCTTTCGGAAACTAAATATATTTGTACATCTATAAGTCCTATGAGAAATTAAATCAGCTGTGATATGACTTGAAATTACAATATGTGATGTACAAAGCTGAAGAAAAGACGATGAAAAATCTGAAAGAAAATATTTGATTTAACATTGATTGTTTGTTTTTATGCTGGTTGGACACTTAAGAAACGGACTTATCAAGTAATAAGATCGGGGCACCTCGGCGTGGTGTAATGGTTAGCAAGCTTGTCTCACTAGATCAGTTACAACTGAAAAGTGAGTTCGATCCTCACTAGATGCCCCATAGTTTCGGCCTTGTGCCGCATCTAAGCTAGGCTTGGAAAATAACTATTAATTAATAAGATCTGGAAATATGAAGTTTAAAAAAATTTTATCGGATATTTCTCATCAAAAATTGTTATTATATTCTTACGTATAGAAATTATGTAATTATTATTTATTGATGATATCGTTATGAAAATAAAATTATTTTATTTGTTTACTCCTGGCGTTTTTCAAGAGAAAAGCTTGTACGCACAAAAATACTGATTTTTGCCATTTTTGGTCAGCCAATTGTCCCATGGGACGCTGCTGAGTCAAGACGGAATTTCATGAATAATGACATAATTAAATTAATTTTGGATGACATAATAAATGATTGGACTCGCTTTAAGTGTGCAAAATACTTTTTAGAAGAGAAATATTTTTTTACAACTAATGCTGCACTATTTTTTTTTTTAAATTAAAACAAAAATTAAAACTATTTTTAATATTACAATATGATATAATGTAAACTAATCAGTGGATATATGTACGGGAAGGATTTGCGTGATTTTTTACTGAAATTAATAGAATATCCCAGTATTACATCGCTTATAACTTAAGTTATATATATATATATATATATATATATATATATATATATATATATATATATATATATATATATATATATATATATATATATATATATATATATATATATATATATATATATATATATTGTCGGATGGAAGTAGCTCAGTGGTAGAAACTCTCACACACCAGATCGGTTCGGATTCAATCCTGACTCGAGGCATTCGGATGCCTAGTCTCACTGAGGAGCTGTAATACAGCGAAACAGTACTGTCTGCAATTTTATATATATATATATATATATATATATATATATATCGGACAGATATGTCTGTGTGTACGTATATATATATATATCGGACACATATGTCTGTGTGTGTATATATATATATATATATATATATATATATATATATATATATATATATATATATACGTACACACATACACACCATAAAATATAAATATACATAATTAATAACTGAATTTTTTATCATTTTATTACATAACTCTAACTGGATCAAAATATTCTGTATCAAAATAACTTTTTCAACTTTGAAAATGCGTAGAACATAATTTGATTGAATGTTGTCCAAATATTTTGTAAATATTTTTATAAGTCATATATACAAGCGGCATATTTGCAAGTGTTGAACGGGAGCTATTTCACTAATTTGATTTCTCTCTCAAGATGTATTCTATGTTTTTCCTGCAATATGGTAAAACGCAACCAACAATTGCCGATTTAAATAAGTTTTATCTCCAAATGATCAATGGTGCACATTCTTTATTGTCCATATTGAAATCTTTCCTACAAACGCAATTAGTTTTCAATGACGAATGCGAAATTAGTTATATCCGTATTGACTTTATTTTTTTTTATCCCTGGTTTGCATTTACATCAATGTCCTGAGTGTTTTTCTCCAAACAACCATATTAAGCTTACAGCCCATCACG
The DNA here is from genome assembly GCA_903632075.3 of Acanthosepion pharaonis. Lineage (NCBI taxonomy): Eukaryota > Metazoa > Mollusca > Cephalopoda > Sepiida > Sepiidae > Acanthosepion > Acanthosepion pharaonis. Next base: position 5,236,037 of record CAHIKZ030001813.1, read on the forward strand.
TATACCACAGTTATTATCGGCCACATTGTAAGAAAGAGTAAAAGGCGGGTGTTCATTATGAATGAATCGGTGAAGAAATAGAAATAGGATCCCGTCCTTGATCCCATGTACAATACATATATTTGGTAAGTAACTGTCATCAAAAATATGCCAATAAGGTGCGATTTCATTTTGAAGTAAGGATGATAAACAATGAGTTTCTCGAGGATTATAATAGACGGCATTGTCACGAGCAAAAAGTTAGTTAAAGAAAACATTGTCTCTATCGTTGTTATGATCCATAATGAAATAAGCATATAGATTGATAAGGGAAAGATAACTGCGTTATAAAAGTGTGAAAGTAAGGCTCGCCATTTCAGTGAGTTTATCTTTAGCAAAAGGCTGAAGTCATACGCGATGCTCAGAAGAACAAATATTGATGCCAGTAATTGATTCCAGAAGGTCAGAAACAGAAAATTAGTTTGAATATCTTGCCAGTTGTTAGTTGCATTAGAGACTAATGGTGGAACGATAATCATTGAACAGACGACATGAAAAAACATGCGAAATAAAATCAACATATGTTCCATGGGCTCCAGTGTAATTGAGTTTGTGCTTACAAGCCCAGAAGGAGACAGCGATAAGGTATCGAATTGTTCGTCGACCTTTATGTTGTTAGAAAGAGTTGTTAAAATGACATTGATGACGTCATTAGAATAATGCTGTTACATACTGAATGACGTCAGCCGCTATTTACAGTATTTCATTTATAAAGAGATTATAAAAATTTATTTTGATTTTTGTCTTTCTCTTATCGAACTCCGACCGGAAAGGAACCCAGATGAGGCTATACCCAAGAACAGAGTCTCATTTGGGGAGGTAAACAAACCCGACTCCGTGTATACGGGGTCTATGGGCTATTTTTGCCCGACACTACGGACTCGGAACGCCACATCCTTGTGAGGAGGTTGGTAAATAGAAGGGATAGCAAAAAATCATCAGATTTATTATTTTAATTGGTAATTATGTTTCAGAGTGCAAGTCTCCCCTTACAATAGCTCTCTAATGGGATGGGGTAGGCTCATTAGATGGTTGTCTTAGGCCTCTCCAAAAGAAGAAGTGTCGAAAAGATGGGAATGATTTTCGACCCTGGGATCACTACTTTAAACTCAGCCTTGTACCCCATCCCCGTCAAGTCGGCGTGTGGATAAATAACTTCTGTCTTCATGGTGGACAGAAGCTGATTACTAATGTTTCATTTTTGTTAATATTTTTACTATTTTATTGCAAATAACTAAAAATTGGTCAGCTGACTAAACTTTCCGATTTTAAGGTATTACACTCAAGTTATGATACAACAGAATTATTTGTAATAACTCGTTATTATACTCCAGGGTTATTTGTAATAACTCGTTATTATACTCCAGGGTTATTTGTAATAACTCGTTATTATACTCCAGGGTTATTTGTAATAACTCGTTATTATACTCAGGGTTATTTGTAATAATTCGTTATTATACTCAGGGTTTTTGTAATAACTCGTTATTATACTCCAGGGTTATTTGTAATAACTCGTTATTATACTCCAGGGTTATTTGTAATAATTCGTTATTATACTCCAGGGTTATTTGTAATAATTCGTTATTATACTCCAGGGTTATTTGTAATAACTCGTTATTATACTCCAGGGTTATTTGTAATAATTCGTTATTATACTCCAGGGTTATTTGTAATAACTCGTTATTATACTCCAGGGTTATTTGTAATAACTCGTTATTATACTCAGGGTTATTTGTAATAACTCGTTATTATACTCCAGGGTTATTTGTAATAATTCGTTATTATACTCAGGGTTTTTTTTTGTAATAACTCGTTATTATACTCAGGGTTATTTGTAATAACTCGTTATTATACTCCAGGGTTATTTGTAATAATTCGTTATTATACTCCAGGGTTATTTGTAATAATTCGTTATTATACTCCAGGGTTATTTGTAATAACTCGTTATTATACTCCAGGGTTATTTGTAATAACTCGTTATTATACTCCAGGGTTATTTGTAATAACTCGTTATTATACTCCTGGGTTATTTGTAATAATTCGTTATTATACTCCAGGGTTATTTGTAATAATTCGTTATTATACTCAGGGTTATTTGTAATAATTCAGGGTTATTATACGTTCAGGGTTATTTGTAATAATTCGTTATTATACTCCAGGGTTATTTGTAATAACTCGTTATTATACTCCAGGGTTATTTGTAATAATTCGTTATTATACTCCAGGGTTATTTGTAATAACTCGTTATTATACTCCAGGGTTATTTGTAATAACTCGTTATTATACTCCAGGGTTATTTGTAATAATTCGTTATTATACTCCAGGGTTATTTGTAATAATTCGTTATTATACTCAGGGTTATTTGTAATAACTCGTTATTATACTCCAGGGTTATTTGTAATAATTCGTTATTATACTCCAGGGTTATTTGTAATAACTCGTTATTATACTCCAGGGTTATTTGTAATAACTCGTTATTATACTCCAGGGTTATTTGTAATAACTCGTTATGACACTCAAGTACAATAAGAGAGATAATTCCTCGGGAGGAGGAGTCCCCTTTCACTGGACGAGTCAGTTTTGTTGTTTACTAAGATTAGCTATAAGTATTTATCCCTCAGTGATTATCAAACCATTACTCACAGAATCAGTGTGTAATTGGATAACAATACATCTCAAGTACTATAGCATTAGATATTTCAAAGGCCCTTGACAAGGTGTGGCATAAAGGATTGCTGCCCAATCTTTCTAGCTAGGAAATCTCTGGAAGACATTTTTCAATTATAAAGTTCTTTGTCACGGAAAGTAGGTGTTAACGGAAAGTTCCGGGCCCATGCAATCAGTAGCGTAGCTGGGGGGGGGGCGATCTGCCCCCGACGACATTTTTGGTCCGCAGTGACTTTTCAGAAAAGAAAAACAACAGCACAATTTTAATAATTAAAAAAAAAAAAAAAAAAGCAGCGATAAGGAAGAAGCTAGTCTTCAAATGAATCCAATTTGTCTTTGATATGTCTGACTCAAAGCCAGCCGGCCAGCAATAAAAGAGGACTGTCTCCAAGACACTCCGTCAGCTGGTGGGAATAAATGTGAGGAAAAGATGTAAAAAAAATGTGAACATTTCTAAAGGGCTTGAGGTGGTATTGGATTAAGTGAATTTAGTGAATTTAGTGAATTTAGTGAATTTACAGTTTTTTTCACACCTTGCGTCAGTTCTTTGATTTTGATTTTTCATGTCTGTGAAATGTTAGTGAAAAAAAATTTAAATAAATAAGCGAACAATTTTTTTTGTTTATCTTATCATAGGCCTAGCTTTAATACGGATATAAATCGTTACTTTTCATAAATTATAAAATACAGTGTAACCCGGATATAGGAGAGTTGTCGGGACCGGTGAATAAGTCTCTTATATCCGGGTTTCTCTTATATCAGAGTTTATCTTATATCCGGGTTTCTCTTATATCCGGGTCTCTTATAGCCGTGTTACACTGTAGATAGATAAAGAAATCGAAATAATTCCAATGTTTAAGGATATCACATGCATTCCAATTTTTCCGGAAATATCGAATGGAATTTTTTTAAAAACTGAAAAATAATATATTTTATTAGGTGCAGAAACTTTATTTAAAGTCCAAAAAATGGGCATTACTTTTCAATTTATAAGTTTTCATGGTAGTAAAACAATGCAATGTTTTATTTTTTCTTTCAGATAGCTGAAGTTTTATGAAGTTAAATTAATTTTATTCGAATTTTAATTCTTAGTCTACTACTTTGCTAATAATAACTTCAGCTACATGAAACAAAATAATTTAAAACGACATTGCATTTTTTACATTGTTAAAAGAAAAACGAACTGTGTTTATGTTAACGTAGGATTTAAATTATGATTCCTCACTTGTTAGAATTGAAATAAATATTTAAAAAAACAGATAAATGATGAATTAAAACTACAATGTGTTTTTTGTTTTTCTTTTTAAATAAAACAGAGGGTATATAAGTAAAAACAAATTTGTTTTAATATCGTAAAAAGTTTTTAAAGTTTTCCCGATTTCGAGAAAAAGAAGTAAACTGTAACGTCTTTTTTTAACATCCCCAGTTTTATTTTTTTTCAAATAAATAAAAACAATTGTACTTTTATCTCATAACTTATCAGCGAGAAGTTATAAATACCACGTTAAGAGAATCACGGAAAAAACCTGGCATCATACGGGCATTATATTCTGAGAAAAATAGACCTAAAGAGTTATGAATTCCATACCAGTTTACAGCAGTGGTGAACAAAAAAACATGGAGTTGAGTTAAAGGGAAATAACTGAGACATCCGGATACGGCATGGCAGGTGAAACTAGAAAAATCAACTCCGGTGGACAAAATAAAGAGTTCAGTTCTAAATTCCAATCACCTGAAGAAAGCCGGAGCGTACAACGACCGAAACGTTGTGAATATGGCAATGTAAATTTTCATGGTAACTGTTCTGATGAAATTTCCGCTATTGTACCTAGACTTTATTAATTTAAACGCAGTTCTAGACAGATGGTAGGTTTTATCATTTTTGTGATATTCCCAGAGGGTGAAATGTGGTTGTGTGAAGAAAGATAAGAAGATGTAACGAAAGGATAAACTGTTAAAAAAATTTATTAAATGAAATTCAATTTGGATGGTGAGTGAAGCTGCTGGATGCGTATTGTAGGCCACGGAAATTTGTCCAGCTCGCCGTGGTGTCATGGCCGATCTCTGTGGCTTAAAACAGAGGAAGTGACAAAAAACAAAAAAAACAAAACAAAACGTATTGTCATCCCTCCGGTTTAGGTGAGATAAATTTGCTTAAAGATTTTCGTTAGGCAAAACTGTGCCTCAAACACCTACCTGGTTAGGTATTTAGACGTATCGCGCACGCTTAGGATCAACTTGAAGGTGTCACATCCTAGTGCTATTGCACTTTTCCCTGTACCTTTGATGTCTCTCATTCTCATTTCGATTTTCCTGAAGGAGACGGCAATTCAAAAGTGTTCATCAGTAGATCAAATGGCATAGTTCGCCTATTGCTATTTCATTTTGTTGTATCTGGGACGTATTTGATTTATTGTACAGTATCCGCAGTTGATTACCAAGTTGTACATCTCTCTTTCTTTTGAGAATGGTGCCAGGTGTCCAATTCTGCTGACTAGACCTGTAATTCCTGGCAAACACTGATGGGCCAATTGGAAATGATTTTCGTTTCTTTTAGTTTGCGCGACTCGGTTGATTTTGTTGGGACCGTGAGGCGTCCTGTATAGTACAGAGATTTCGGCCCATGAGTGATTCTGTTGGCGATAGGCCATTCCTCACTGCTCCATTTGATGTTGATCGGTAAGAAAATAGGAAAGCAGTGTCTCCTCGTTGATTCCTCCCCCATTTTCTTTAAGTAGAGCACGTTTGAACGTGTCCACAAGACGTTCAGCTTGCCCGTTGGATTTTGGGTGGTAAGGTAGTACTCGGGCATGTGTAATGAAATGCAGAAATGACGGATCAACACCGATGTGAACTGTAATCCATTGCCTGAAACCAGTGTCTCAGGCAGGCCGTGTTAACTAAACAATCGTTTGAGAATTGCAATCGTTGAACGACTGTCCGTCTGTTGTATGGGAAAGATTTCTGGCCATTTGGAATGAGCATCCATAACAACAACAAAACTAAAGAGCCAGCAATATCAATATCTACCCGATATTATTGTCACTTTGGGTATGTCCAGTGTAATTCAACAATCTGGTTGTCTTGAACGTAGTTGTTTCAGAACTGCCTCTCAGAGCTTAGTTGGCACAGTGACACAAGCTGTGAACCTCAGACAATCATCAGTAGCCGATAGAGAGTCTCTGCGACGCTGAAGCTGTTGGAGGACTCCTGTGGCATCAAGGGGCCAAAAATGTCGGAAAATATGATTGTGTCTTGTTGTGTCCTGTTTTTATGTCAGCACTTGTCCCAGGAATTGTTCAGATGCAATCAGTGAGCGTGCGTTTGAAGTCGTCTTCAACGCTGATGGCAGCGATGAAAGTGTCGTTGAGCGCTGCTTGTGTATTGAGGAAGCGTGATAATGCATCAGCCTCGCCAAATTCGTTCTCTTGTGGAATTCATTTAGAGTTTTTTTTTCTTCTATTTCTTTCTATTACTTTTGTAAGTAGGTATTCCACACTATATTATAAAATCTGTCATTTCATAATATATGTTGTCATTTCATACACCTCGATCGAGAAAAATTATGGCAAATTCATTGTTTAAAAACAGTCATTTGACTTTGTTGGACTGTTGTTTCTTCTGTAGCTAAATGATATAGCACGTCAGGCCAAGTAACGGTTCCGTGTAGGATACAGGTTCGATTCCTGTCGGAGGGCACATATTTTATACATTCGGATATTCAGGTTGATAAATGTAGGTAATATTGTTTATTATAAAACAGAGCATTTACTTAAATATTTGTATCTATAAAAATAACTTATAAACAGAAAATATGTTAAAATTGTGTTGACTAAAATTATTTTACACCCTGCTAGATTCATGATGTGGGATAGGTTTATATAATATAGAAGGCAGAATATGTTTATATGACAGCAAAATGGCAGCATGATTATTTCAATAGAATGTATATTTATCTGCAGCAGACAACTTGTTATTTATCGACAGACAAACAGGCAAGGAGACTGAGAGAACAAGAATGAGGAAAATCAAATTTTATATCGTGTGTATTTCAAATTTGACAAACTTCACTGCAGAAAGAACAGACCGTTCGAGTCATAGAAATACCTAAATTTGAGATGCCGACCTATTGATATAAACTTCAGAAGACATATTAAATATAATGTGTGTGCATATAGATATAGATATAGACATATATACTCGACATCACAGTGAAAATTATGTGCGATTTACATAAAAGATACAAAGATGAGAATTTAAAAATTGTCCTCCTTGTTGCATGCCAGGGAAGTTTGTTTTTTCGTTTTTTTTTTTTCAAAATGTTTGCCGGTGTGACTGAGTACAACAAGATTTCTTTTTTGCAACACTAATATGAAAGCCGTGTCTTTTGAAGTAAACTTCAAAGGATACTTCGTGTTTCTTCTATGAAAGCAACCAAAGACGTATTCACATGTGTACAAAAAGAAACATCCATAATAGAAGCATATGGTGAAACGGTAAACGTACGTGAACGTAAAAGAAATGAATGCGTTGTGTATTTGTCGAGCAATACACACAGAATATATTTATTTCTTCACTGACAATATTCGTCATACTCCAGGTACTTTGTTCATGTTGGTTTAAAGGATTGACTCAGAAACCTTTCATGGGGCCAACTTCTGCAAAAGGTAACGGGAAAAAGTTTTGTAATGAAAACTGTGAAAAAGGTCTACAATGATTCTAGAATGAACTTCGTTGAGGATGATGCTTGTTACAGAAGAGATGAATCTACTCAATGATTCTCAAAATGTGTGTGTGTATGTATTTGTGTGTGTGATCGCATGATCGCTGCCGGTTTTGAGTACAAATTGTTGGCGACCATGACTCTCCACTACTTCCTCTCCATTATAACTCTCAGCAACGTTTTACTATTTACTATTTGTTTTTCGATATGTATCTTTCATAAAAACTTTAATGAAAATAAATAGTTCAAATTATTACAATAATGTTATTTATTATTAAACAGTTCCCTTTTCAGGGCCAATCCCATTCATATCCCCCCCCCCATTTGGAGATGTACCTCAGTTGCACCCAGACGTTGTTATTAATACTGATTTTCGGGTGGGCAGACGTAATGAAAAGACAAAGACGGGTTATAAAGACGTATATATATATATATATATATATATATATATATATATATATATATATATATATGTGTGTGTGTGTGTGTGTGTGTGTGTGTGTGTGTGTGTGTGTGTGTGTGTGTGTGTGTGTGTGTTGTCTGATGATGGCAAAAGCGTAAAACCCAGCGTCACAAACTCCTATCCATACAACTGAATATGTTAGCTCTATCACTGGTATTGAACAATTTCCATTAAGTACTGGCCATATAATATATATATATATATATGTATGTATGTTGTGGCCTTGTTAGAGCCAGAAATAAAGACACAAGAGAGGAATTGAGTTAAAGAAATATATTAAAAGAAACAGCAATAAAACATATAGAAACGAGAGTGTTACAGCAAGAATGTTCGGTCCGACTGTCAGAGCTGACTGCTGGAAACATCCCTCTTCAAAAGGCAGTACCTGTTCCTATTGATAGCTGGGTGAGTCTGCGTGGGTAAATTACCATAACAGTATATATATATATATATATATATATTACAATGAATCATTCATACAAAAAGTAAATTTGTAAAGTTAGTCATGATGAAATCCCTTCGTTAAGAAAATTTTAAATATGCATTTACTTAATTATCACTCGATGAATGTTATGATTTTCGTTTTTTTTTAAATTATAAGCTGTATAAGGTCTTTCTTAAATACGCAAATACTTTCGACTGTACATTCAGTCATCTTCAGGCATGGAAATTATATTGTTTATGGTAAAATTCATCTGAGCATCTGAGGCAAAAAAAAAAATATAATGTGAATCGAAATATGTTTTCTTTTTTTTTAATGTGTTATTGATAATGGATACAAACTTTTGGAGCGTGTATTCGCAACGTTAAGGTTGAATTATATATATATATATATATATATATATATATATATATATATATATATATATATATATATATATATATATATATATATATATATGAAGACAAATGATGGACTTTGTCAAGACTAATAATGTCTAATGGCTAATAAACGAAAGCGTGTAAATGATGTTGATTTTTTTTATATAATATAATTAATAACTTGTTCAAATATTTTTGTTCCTGGAAGAATTATTCGTTTCCCAAGCTAACATACCTGGCTATAAAAATGTTCAAAAATTAAATGAACATGTTTATATTCATAACCTTCTTTTATTTAAAAATGTATAATGCATAAAGTTCAAAATAAAATAATATAAATATTAATTACATTATAAAAAATCGATAACGACATCATTTACTCACTTTCGTTTATTAGACATTAAATTGCGTCACTTAGTATCTTCCATAATTTATCTAGACTCCTCAGTTAGAATATTATGAATATTAATGAGCGTTTCTTAAATTAAAAAAAATTGAAAAATTAACACACTTTTTATTTTTTATATTTTCATAAATAGTTGTTGGAAAATAAAATCCTTATATTTGCTTTGATAAAGTCCATCAGAAAAAGAAACGCGTCAGCTAATTGTTTTCTTTTATTCATATTGTCCTTTTACAGATATATTTTAGTTATATCTTAAATTTTACACACAGACACAGGCACTTACACACAGATACAGGCACACACAAAAACACACACACACAAAAAAACACACACACACACACAAACACTCACACATAAATATATATCTAAACAAATTTGAACATATTCAACCATAAAATAAAAATTAAGAAACATGACACCAGCTATAAAGAATATCTCTAAACGATGTAAAATTTACGTAGAAGAGAATATAGAGATAATTTATACATATAAGCCAGGTGGACATCAAAAATTCAACACTACATGGTGACTGTCAGATTCATGTTTCAATGCAATCTTCACCGTCTCTACATACAGCAGCAGCAGCAGCCTTTAGACAAAACCTATGCTGACTTACAACAGCTCAAAGTCATGTAGACCTTTGCCTAGAGGAGAAATTAGCAATAATCATCTTACTAGAACGAAATAAATACCTAAATGGAATACTGCAGGTTATTCCTAAATTACAGAAAAAAACAAATTCCTACTACGCTACTTACAATCGTACCATGACAAAAAAAAAAAAACTATATAAAATTCCATAACCTAAATCTAAGAAATTTTATTCCAAATATCAAAACACAGAAACAAAGAAAATTACACGACAGAAAAATATACAAAAATAATAAAATAAATTAAACAAATAATTAATCTAGAGGTCAAGACCCTAAATAATTATAAGCGTTAAAAAAAAGAACTAAAATGGCGTGATTTCCTGCAATTCCTTACTACTCTATATATCGATCCCTCTAAGGGGACAGTGACACTTGGTCTGAAGATCACATTAAATCGTGAATATGTGGTGAAAGATGTTTAATTTAATGCGATCATCGAGCATTTTTTTTATCTTTCTTTACAATGAGTTGTATAGTATTTTGTTATTATCTATTAATGTTTGTCTCATGTTAAATGTTGCATGTTGCCAATATGGCTATGACTTGTACGAAAGCGTTTTCCATTTGTCTTTTTGTAATTTAGACAGTATTATTCTAAATTTTGATCTTAATGCATAATTTATTCCAAAATTACAAAAATAAAGTAAAATATTAAACAGGCAGATTTGCCGGTTGAAATCATTAATTATTACTGTAAACCTCTTCATATTCGTGATCACACACGCAGCGCTTCAGAAAGAAAATCGTGGTGGTGTAAATTAGACATTTCGCACATTAAATGTCTTGATTTATCACGCGTGTTTCCTTTCATTCCGATAAGATTTCAGAACAGCGAGATTGATGATCTTGTAAAATTGGTACGAATAAATTGGAGATTAAGATTTTTAGGCAAACGGAAATTGCATAGCCTATTTATTGGTGTCGTTCCGCATTTCTTTGCCGATAATGTCACCGAACATGAACTTTAATCAATTCATGATACACAGGTGTTTCATAACAAGACATTTTAGAATTCTTGATAATTGTGGCTGAAGTAGGAGCAGGTGTGATTTAGAAGGAAAGGTCAAGATTTATTTTAAGAGTTTATACTTTATTAGGGTCACAGACGTCGTGGGTAGAGCAGTAGAAAATGAACCTTTCCGCCAATAACCATATCTTTGTCTTGTTACAAATAGCAGCTGGGCGGCAGTCTGGTAGAATGGCTCCTGGCATACAAAACAGAATTCCTCTTAGTGAACGTTTACGGACGGAAAATAATAGTTTTTATAAATGAATTTCATCTGTGTCGATAGTATGCGTTTGACAAAATCAGATTTCAAGCTAACCTCCACAACTGTCAACCCAAGAAAAGAAGTAAGCTTCGACAATTCATAGCTAATCGTTAGTTGTTTGGGCGATATTTTTTAACGATATATCGACATCTATATGTAATTTAATGGAATCTATATATTTTGAAGACAATTGTATAGCCTCAATGAAATATATTTTGAACGTAATTTCATGCCTTCAACTATAGATAAAATATATTGTTGATCATTTTGCTATAAAATGCATTGCTGGTACTTCTACTATAAAATGTATTTTGATACTTTCATATCGTTTTTTTTTGGGGGGGGGTACTATTTGTCCATAGCTGGGACCCCCATAACAGGTGCGACTACCCAGAGTTAGGGTGGACAGTGGAACAACATCAAGTAAGAGGTGGTGACACGCTCTTCAAAATATCTAATCTTCCGATAAGAGGCCTTGCTGTCGGATGTAATTTATCGTCATACCGAGGATAACATGGCTTATAATAGTAACTGTTTCAGAAAATAACATTTTCTAGCTGAAAACTTTATCTATCCAATAGCTTTATTGTGCTTCTTTCAGTTAATTCATATTCCGTGGAAATAAATGAGTGTTGTTGCTTTCAGAGCATCCGTTGTGTTTATGCCCACACATACATGTAAAAGAGAGGGAGGGAGGGAGGGAGGGAGGAGAGAGAAAAAATTGCTTTTTAAGAAATTCTTTTACCACGTTACTCCTATATAAATAGCAGTAACGTAATAAAACAATTTTTACACTTACATATTTTTTACATTTACACTAAGATTATTATTTTTTACGTGCCATGTCCCTTCAGGACGTAGGCGATTATGACTCTCCACAATTTTCTGTCCTTCGCAGCTCTTAATAAATCATGTATTTTTGTTATCTCTCCTAAAATTTGTTCCGCTACCCATTTACTCAAACTTACTAAGTAGGTTATGCGTTGCTTTCCTCTGTTCCTTTTCCCTTCTATCTGCCCTGTGAGTATCATATTTTGTAAGCCCTCTTTCCTCATTATGTGCCGTAGAAATATCATCTGTCTCCTGATGTGAATATGTTTTCTTTTTTTTTCTCATTTTCTCTAAAACTTTGCCGTTGCTTACATATTCGGTGCATTGTATCCTCAGCATCCTTCTTTTGAACCACATTTCTAGAAGACAACGATTGATATGGTATTTAAATTTTTGAAAATCAAAATTAACTGGAAAGCATAGAGCAGGAAGAGAATTCGATTGGCCAGAAATGCGAGAAAAGAAACTATAAGCAATGAAATTTCGGTTATATATGCCGCGCCAGAAAATTTCAGTTATATATGCCGCGCTAGGAAATTTTCTTGTCGGAGTTGATCCTTCAAATTTACAGATCAACCATTCGCCCTTGCATAGAGTATTGCTTGTGAGAAATTCTGCAATTAAAGCTAAGCTCCTATTGGCTAATTTATGCCACACCGTATTTTTGTACCGACCAAGCTCTTTGGTTGAATTTTTCCTTTGCCTTTCGCGGGCATTTTCAACTGCACGTGCCTTTTTTTTCAGTTGCTGCAAAATCTTCGAGATGAGAGGATTCACATTTCTCTCACATTGCAGGGCCTTTAGCGCCCAAAATTAAGCCTAAATGTCAAGGCAATTATTCTTCTTGTCTCATATTCTAGAGACTTTTTAAGGCTGAGCAATTCAGTCGATTTATTGACTGTCGTCACATTATGTACTTTTGCATGAAGAACCTTTCTGCATGCTCTCGACAAATAGCCGAGTTTTTATTTCAGCAACCAAATTGGTAATGGTCCTGTTCGACGACCGTCAAGTTCCTGCTTCTTCGAATCTGCATAGAGACCAGTTGAGTCCTACAGAGAAGAAAAATACTACCACTTCTTTGAAGTAACAACCCTACCCTATTCACAGGGGCGCAAAAGGGCATAATCTTTTTTGCAAAGACGAAATAAAATTTGTATTGAAATTAAGGTAGGCTTTGTTTGAATTGTATGTCTTTTCTTGTCTCTGTCGGGTTTAAACCGTGTGAGAAGAAATTCTCACATGCTGCCATATATGGTCTGGAGCCCCTTCTGCTTGTCTCAAGGTCCTTGATAAAATCCAGAGACGGATATGCAATATAATTTGCCCTGATCTGGCATCTCGTCTGCAGTCGCTCTCTCACGTAAATGCCGTCACCTCCCTCTATCTTTTTTACAAATACTTTCAATGTAACTGCTCCGATGAGCTGCTTTCGCTGGTTCCCAGACTTCATGAATTCAAGCGTTCAACTTGGCTGGCATCTCGCTCTCACCCTTTCACTGTCGAAACTGTTAAATATAGCCGTCTCTTCTACTCCAATAGCTTCATGTCTCGCACTTCTCGCCTGTTTCCCTGATAGCTATAGTCTCCCACTATTCAAATGTAACGTCAATCGACGTCTCCAGATGCCTTGATCTATCCCCTATCCTTCTCTTCATCCTTTCCTCTATCACCACTATTTACTCTCGCTCCAACTCTCTGTAACCCCTTGCGTGCTAGTGGCTTCCCACCTTGCTTGGGGTGAAACGCTTAAAAAAAAATTAACTGTGAATGGAAGAGACCTTGCCTCCAATATAGTCTGTCATGCGTGATACACGCGTAGGTGATCATATACCTTTTGATACATGACTGAGGAGGCAGATTTTTCCCGCTGTCGGTTGCCATTTTTTTCTGCGGTAGACCAGTTGCCATCCAAGGTTATAGAACCCGGTCCATCATAGCTGAGGCGGGGGAGAAGAAGAGGATTCATACCTTTCCAAAGCACGTAAGTGAATTTAATGGATTCGACTGGAATTCGAATTTGGATGTCCGATTTCTCAATCTGAGCCGTCATCCATTACTCCACCGTGACTCCTATAGTACTGCGCTTAAATTCATAAAGTCTACGTAACATTTCGAAGAGTTAATCCGCCATGAAAGGCAGAGGGGAACTACATTACGGCGGTGGAAAGATGACAGAAGACGAGATGCCAGGTCAGGACCAATAATATTGCTGATTTGTCTTTCGATTTTATCAAAACTTTCTCCTGTTCTCTTCTTTGTGGGCATATAATTTACAAAGTTTATTTTAAAAATACTTGAGCAATATAACTAGAAGAAATAGAATGCTTTGAAATCTGATAACAACTTATTTTGTTTATTAAATAAACTATAAAGAAATTGTTGACTTCAGTCTCATCTTCAATTTTCTTATCAGTATAATTCTTCCTGACACAATTTCAATTAAGATAAAACGATAAAACTTTAAAGATGCGTAAATAGTTCATAGAGATAACTTTCCAGTTAAATATGTTCCCAAATTTATAGCATACTAAATATCGAAATATTAATAGAAATGGAACTATTATTTGCGAAATGTTTGCGATTTTATTCTTACGTCAATTTTTTTTCAAGAAAAAAAGTCTTCCCATTGCATAGTTACTATAAGATCGGTGATATTTTTTTCTGTTGTGACAAATTGGAATTAGAAAAAGTTAAAACGAAGCATGGTAACCCGAGAGAAAATGTACACACAGACGAAGATAGATAGATAGATAGATAGATAGATTTAAGTAGACAGATTCAAACAGGCTAAGATAGATAGATAGATAGATAGATAGATAGATAGATAGTGAACGTACTGAGATACATAATAAACTTAGATAGATAGATAGACAGATAGATAGATAGTGAACGTACTGAGATACATAATAAACTGAGATAGATAGATAGATAGATAGATAGATAGATAGATAGATAGATAGAAAGATAGATAGATAGATTTAAGCAGACAGATTCAAACAGGCTAAGATAGATAGATAGATAGATAGATAGATAGATAGATAGATAGATAGATTTAAACAGACTAAAATAGAGAGATAGATATATTTAAACAGACTAAGCTAGATGTAAGCAGACTTAGATTTAAACAGGCTAAGATAGATAGATAGATAGATAGATAGATAGATATATTTAAGTAGACAGATTCAAAAAGGCTTAGATAGATAGATAGATAGATAGATAGATAGATAGATAGATAGATAGATAATGAACGTACTGAGATACATAATAAACTGAGATAGATAGATAGATAGATAGATAGATAGATTTAAGCAGACAGATTCAAACAGGTTAAGATAGATAGATAGATAGATAGATAGATAGATAGATAGATAGATTTAAACAGACTAAAATAGAGAGATAGATATATTTAAACAGACTAAGCTAGATGTAAGCAGACTTAGATTTAAACAGGCTAAGATAGATAGATAGATAGATAGATAGATAAAATGGAACATTTGCAGAATATTTTTGTTGCCTTTCTGGCAAAGCATCATGGTAAAACAGGGACGGTTTGTTAAAATTTAATTTCGCTTTACTTTGTTTCTTATGATAAGAAAATTCAAACTGCTCAATTACAGATTAATACTCGATTTGAGGCCTATGACTGTTTCGCAGGAATACAGAACGAAAGCAAAACAATTTTCATCCAGTTCATTAAACTTCTACCTCTTCATCACAGAAAACATACTGAACAAAGCAATACAACTAGCATAACAACATGTACACATCACGGATGCTGAGATAAAAATAATCAAACACTACCAAAAATTTCTGCTATTTCACAACAATGAGTCATTCTAAAAAAAAAACAACAACCTGTTCGATGTAAAATGGGAAGTCATGACGGAGCTTCATATGCGAAATAGTAAGCATTCTTATTCTTTGATACCTAGTCAGAATACTAGAAAAAAACATGGGCCTATACAGAGATTACGGTATAATCATAATGAGAGGATCTAATGCTCCTAAAATAGATTAAAAAATGATAATAAACGCTCTAAAATGATTGGATTAAAAATAGAAAAAAAGAACAGAAGAAGAATAAATTTCCTAGACGTCACCTTCAACCGAGATAAAAAAATTACGAACCATAAAAAGGACAATGGCACTTCCATATATATATATATATATATATATATATATATATATATATATATAATAATTATTTATATATTATATGCGCGGTACTTATTAGAAAGCGCTCAATATCAGAGATAGAGTTAATATATTTGGTTGGATAGATGTGAGATTTCACCACATCTATCATCCAATATATATATATATATATATATATATATATATATATATATATATATATACACAACTCGGTACCTATTAAAATAGACAAAATCACTAGAAATTAACGTATTTTAAGGCCAGTATCATTTTTGTCAAAACTGTGTTCAATAGATAATTAGAGTGACAGTGACCTATAAATTAACTGGTAAATATTAAAAGGACTTATGTCATTGACCAGAGTTTCTCATAACAATGCTCATCAAGGCCAGATATTCTCTTTTTATATATATCACATTGATGCGATACCTTTGGAAAGTGCCTGAAAACAATAGAACGGGTTGAACCAAGCCTTAGCATAGTTGCGGTATAAACCACATGTGAATTATTAGCATGCCTCTGCAAAAGTAATCGTCTAGCTACCCTAGTAGACATGCATACTCGGACTGGAGCGGCTAGATAGAGGATGCGATGGATAAATTGTCCTCTAAATTACGCAAAAATGAAAATAACACTGATCTCATTTTAACAGATATATTTACCAAAATTGCACATTATGAAAATTTTAAATCCTAAAGAATAAATTTATTCAATAAAATCGCCATTGGCTTCAACCAAATACTCCAGATGACATTGGGATCTCTTGTATCTCTCCTTAAGTTGGTGACTGCTACCATAATCTTTTCTTTCACTTCCTTTTTGGTATTAAAAGAAGTTTTTGTTGGTCTCTCGCTCAACTGCACCCTACGCATAATAATCAAGGAGATGTCGCCTGAGGAGTTAGGTGGCCAGATGTAAGATGTGATGTGCTTGCAGAAATTGTCTGACAGCCATGACTATGATTTCCTGCTTGTGTGGCATGGTGCAGAGTCCTGTTGCCAGACATAGGAACTTCCAGCAGTTACCTTCTTGATTCAGGGCAGCATTACCTCCTCGAGACACGATGTAAGCCTTCGTATTCAATCTGAGGGCCCGTGGGATGATGAATGCAGGCATAACGTAACCATCGCTATTGATCACTCCAAGCACCATGATGTTGACAGGATGCTTGGTTTTCATCACTCTCGATACATCTTTTGGGGACAGAGCAAGACAATGGTCGTTCTGTGTATTCACCATCTTATCCTGGCAGATTTTTTCTTTCTTTCTTTTTTTTTTTTTTTTTTTTTTTTTGTCTGAGAAAAATCAAATATGTTCGGTTGGAGGGATGCTTGAGTTTGTTCAAAAGTTTCCTTTTGTTCTTCATGACTTCGGATGAAAATTGGTCCTTTCTCATCTTGTATGAGAAATACCGAATATCTTCATGTACTATTTGCCTGATAAGAAACTCAGACACTTCTGTGTCCCTGGCTATGGATCTGATCGATTCGGAGGGATTGTTCTCAAACATGCCCTTGTTCTCACCAACAAATTCGGGAGTTCCTTTCTCACCAGAGCAATCAAAGTGAGTTTAGCTTTCCGAACTCGCTACACTCTCTTCAGATTGGCATCCAAACACTCTGAAACGTTCGTATTGGAGCTTCTGGTGCGAATGACAAGCAGTATAGCATACCGTTTCTCAATTTCTGGATGAATGAATTGCATCATGGTGCTCTTTTTCTCACAGATGGTGTCCAATTGACCAGACTATACTGTGCAGTCGACGAAGTCAAAAATAAGTCACGTGCAACAATTAATCCATCGCATACACACACACACACACGCACACACACACACTATATATATATATATATATATATATATATATATATATAACAAGAGAAAACCCTGAGACTTATTTCCCATAATTAATTTTACATATCAGCTCGATTGAGTTATGTGCTGATTGCAAAAACAAATTTAAACAAATTTACCAGCTTAGAACACTTAAACCCCTAGATTTAAATTTTGTAGCAAAATTCTGAATTGTGAATTTTTCCCATCCAGTTGCTCAGTTGCTTTCGAATAAAATCTATGTTAACGTGATATGAATTATAATGCTTGTTGGTCGATACAAAACATTTTATCGTTTTAATTATACTTCCATTCCTTCCAATTAATAAATCGGAAATTAACTTATTTTCTGTTTAATTTTACAAAATTGGTGTCGTGTTCCATTTAAATTCAAGAAGGTTGTGATCTTAAATTTTGATGATATTTCTTGCAACCAGTAATCATTGATACCCAAAGAATGTAAAATATACAATTCTGATCATTGCTTTCAAAAGAAGCTTTTTAAAGAATCAACACAAAACGTAGTAGATGCCGTGCTTTCTTTACTAAGGAAATTACAAAAAATGCCAAAAAAATTAGTGTCGATGAGAAATCAGATATTTCAATAGTTTTTTCCCAGTAGAGAATTATGAATTTCCATCACGTCATGGCAAGACTGCTATTAGTTTTCCATTCTAAACAAGAGAATATTAGAAATTCTATTCGCGTATGTCCACTTTTTGCCTTCAAATTGTATTGGGCTATACACGAATATTGGTTACAAATTTGTTTTGTTTTTTTTTTTTTTTTTTGTTAAACACCATGTCCCTTCAGGACGTAGGTGATCATTGTTATCAACAATTTACTTTTTTAAAAACATATCTGCATACTGTAAATCATGATAGCTGTCCTGGGATGTTATTTCTTCATTTAAAAAAGTTTTTCATCATTTCACCCCAAGCAAGGCAATAAAGCAACTAAGATAGTGTTAAAGAATACGAGAAAAAACACTATTAAAGAGAGAGAATAAAAGAATAGGAATTAAGACAGACAATAACGATTGATGTAGTCTTTCTTTTAGACAGGTGAGTCTACTAAACCTACAAAACTGATTTACCGTATTATTTTTGATGGCGATAGTGAGTAAACATGGATTCACGTTTTTCTCAAGGACACGAACACAAAATGTAGATTTATCGCAAACTGAATTGCAATTGTGGGACAATGTCGAAGAGTAAGTTGGATGAGGCTGGTCGACATTCATTCTTTTTTATGTGCCTTTCCCTTTTACAACGTAAGTGATCACGGCTCTCCACATCTTCCTGTCCCTTGTAGCTCTTAATAAGTTTTGTCTTTTTATTATTTCTCACAAACCCTGTTCTGCCATCCACTTGTTCAAGCCCATTAAGTTGCTTTCCTCTGTCCCTCTCTCCTTATATCCTTCCTTTGGGTATCAGATTTTCCAAGCCGCCCTTCCTCATTTCCATTTTCTCCAAATCCTCGTCATTGGACACATGTTCAGCCTATAGTATCCTTAGCATCTTTCTGGAGAACCACATTTCCGTTGCTTGGAGTCTCTTCATCTTTTAGTTTGGCCAGTATTTGCTGCCATACAGGAGGGCGGATATTACGTAAGAGTTCAGTACACTTTACTTTGTTTCCAACGAAATTTTCCTGTCTCTTAATACACTGCGCTAAACCTAACTAATCTGATTCAGACCCCATTTATCCATTACAGTTTACTCGTTCACCACGAGAACTTATCCCTAGCCATTCAATACAACATATACGATAATGCCACATACTCACAGGGACCCTATAAACACACTTATGATATAATTGTGATATAACAAATGTTCTTTAACGCGAAATGAATGCAACTGCATAGATTGGAATTTAAACTCTGCCTCTCGACGTCAGTAACTGTTACGTCACCTCTACATCACACGTCTTAAAAATCCCAAATCGAACCCGTAGGGCTCGACCGTGGTGATGGAAAGCTGTCGGATGGCATTACCATTTTCCCTTTTAAAATGGAGAAGTCATTGATTTGGGATGCGACCTGTGCGGGTACATTTTCGGTCGGTAATTTGATCAGGTCCGCGGTTGAGCCGGGATCCGTCGCCCGGGACGTAAAGATGAAAAAAATAGTTAAATATTCTTCTCTTGCTGATAGATTTTTTTGTTTATTCCTGTAGCAGTGGAGACTTCAGGGGTTATTGGCCCTCGTTCGATGGCGTTCCTTCGGAGGATTGGCGCGATTGCGTCTCGATTAAGGGACGAGCCTCGCGAAACGGAGAGGCTCTTGCAGCGTTTCTCACTGGCGATGGTTCGGGGTAATGCTTTCTCCATCATTGCGGCTGGCAGAGGATAGAAAAAAATTGTTTATAGTTACGTTGTTCTAGAATTGTCATCAGTGGTCAACTGAACTTGTTTTGTTTCAATAATTTTTCCTTGATTGTTAATTGCGATGATTTAGGCCTGGAGACGTTAGTTTCACTGTTAAAACAATTCTTGAAAACGAATGAAGCAACATTCGAAAGTAGCCGGGAAAAAAAATGAAAATAAAGTAAGAAAGTAAGAAAGATTTTTGTTTTACTAGAGCTTTTTAGCGTCTTTTTCCCAAGTTTTTGACTGGACTTGAGATTATCTAACAGTTAACTGCATCATTAAAGGCTTTTTAAATAAATATGAATAATTTTGAATTTTAAAATTGAAGAAACCCCTCCGATAATTGGGGAAGTACATTTGGAAAAGGGATTTGTCATGTTTTACACATTGATTCTCATTTATTTTATTGTTCAGTATCCGGCACTTTTATTACTGCATATTTTATGCGAGTCATTCTGAACCTATTCATTTTACTTTTGGTTCGCTATTTCTATTTTTGAATTACATTGCATCACGCTTTCATGACATTTTCTAAGTTTGACTATTAGTGATCATTTCAAACATGAAATTACAAGGAAATCATTTATTTGAACTACTGTTTCTCTCGCGTGTGAAACACAATGTATAGTTCACATGAATGCTTAAAAATATAAAAAAAAAAGATACCAGCAAAGAATAATCGAAATAATATATAAACAATTTAATATAATAATATGAAAGTAAAACATTCTAGATCTCGCATTAAACTTTTGAATAAACAAATAAATTTTTATGAAGTGCTCTGCTTTATTCACTTCATCATAAGCTGCAGGAGTTATTGTAAATTCGCTGCTTGCTTTCTTTTTCTTATCCTTCCACAATAACTGCGTATAATATTCCTTTCGTGTGTTACCAGTAAAACACTCTAACTCTTTCCCATTTGTTATTCAATAGGCATAATCCAATTATCTTTTTACTCAATCTGTTTCCATTTTTTCTTGGTCTTTCTTTCGTTAACGTTTTTCGTTAATCTATTATTTTTAATCCCACTTCTTATATGACTCCTCTTGATTTCATCTCTGATTCGTGTAGACCTCTGTCTATCTATTTCTCAGAGTTATATCGTCCTTTGCATTTCAATTTGGGCATTTCAGGATTATTTCCAAGGGATTTTCTTCATTTCCATGTTTCTTACCTGTACATCATAACAGTACATCACAGGTGTATATACATTTTACACTTCAGGTTCTAAGCATATTATTAGGACGCTTTCATGTTTCGATACTTAATTTTCATGTCTCGTTATTTATGTATGAAATCTTATATTTCATTCTCTACATATTTTCGCAGAATTTAACAATTTTATGTCAGAGTGTAGACATCTTATTAGAGTCCGTTTCACTCTAAGAATCTAATCGTGTTATAGTTAAAATGTACGCGTTTCATTGTTAGAATGTTGCCGTCTTATGAGAATGTCGTTATTTTATTGTTACAATGTAATGTCTTCATTGTCAAAATGTCGCCGTTATATGAAAATGTCGCCGTCTTATTGTTAAAATGTAATATTTTCATTGTTAAAATGTTACCGGCTTATGAAAATTTCGCCATCTTATTGTTAGAATGTAGATTAACCAGATCAATATACAACCGAGGAAGGTCGAGAGTACAACAGCCGAGACGTTGTTATAAAAACAACAGATATGAAAACAATAGGCATAATATATGTAATGTAAATAATGGAAATTGTCATTTTTTTCCAAAAATGAATACATACATATATATGTATGATTTCTTATTATGATTAGATTTTTATTATTAAAAGAATGTGTTTAGTCTTTACCATTTTATCTGTTGTGGATTCCGGGTTGAAATCCGGTACCAATAAATAACAAATGCCAGTTATGAATATATGAAAATAATGTATTAACGTAATAATACAAACTGGTAAAGCAGGTTAGTAGTTCCAAGAATACGGGTTAGTAGCAAAATATATATATACAGTCTTTGGAATTGAAGTATCGCTGTATGACTTCTTACTGAGTCTACGTGCTTGTTCACTGTGACTCCTACAACGCTGTTACCTCACCCTCACTCTTCCGGTTACCTACAACCTTTTACTCTGTCACTCTGGACTCGACTCGACTCCTCGGTCTTGCTCTCTCGGGTCTTCACGTAGCCGTAGTATATGTATATACTGGGTGAGTCCATTTGTGTAAAAAGAGGAGAACCCCTCAAGATTATCATTATTCTGTTATTAGAAGTCTTCAAATGTAAAGGTTTCCTATATAGTCACACGCTTTCCTCCATTATTTATATATTTCCGATCACATGGACCCGTTTATCTGCTGAGTTAATAACAGTTGGTCAAGCTTACTTGGTGATGAGATTAGAGTGACCTCGACATGTCACAAGCCTGAGCGATGTCCAATAGAAGCCGTGCCTTGTTTCGAACACAGGTCATTTGTTTCAGTCAAACCGTGTGATCACAGGGAATGCAGAGTACAAAGTTTGTGTCTGGCTTCGCTGAAGGGGTTGTTGCCGCAAGGAGAGTAATATTGAAAACTATCCACCTTAGAGACTTCATGTTTTCTGCCTGGATTTACTTCCATAGCCTTTTTCATGTTGGGATATGGCTGCGAGGCAATGGTGGTTTGAAATCACTTTCTCTTCTCAAAAAATTGTTACCACCCAAAATTAGAGAATCCAGTTTAGATAGAAAAGAAGTAATATATGCTGTAAGGTAGACTATGTTCGAATAAGAGAAAACAACTATAATCATATTTTATGAGCACATATACAGGGTGGGACAGAAATACACCCCTATATACCTCCTACATATACCTACCCGGTATATGGTAAGCTATTCGGGGTGGGGGGCGTATACGTGGGAGATATTTCTGCCTCACTCTGTAAAAGAGATTTAGAACTTTTTGAAAATTTTACGATACATACAATTTAATCTTCTTTTGAATTGTATAAATTAAAAATATGAATTTGGATTGTATTAAATAAACACACACATACATATGTACATACATACATATATATATATATATATATATATATATATATATATATATATACCACACATATATATATATATATATATATATATATATATATATATATATATATATATATATATATATATATACACACACACATATATATATATATAGGATTAAAATGTTTGTCAGCTGATTGATGTTAACTTCAGCATCCCGCCTCCAGAGATTAGTAGATTAAATAAAACACACACATACATAAGTACATGCATACATATATATATATATATATACATATATATATATATATATATATATATATATATATATATATATATATATATATATATATATATATATATATGATTAGAAAGTTTGTCAGCTGATTGATGTTACCTTCACCATCCTGCATGCAGAGATTAGTAGGCGGACATGTCCGTCCAATCTTCAGGGGATATAAGCAATTTACTTTTTATTTTTTCGATATTTTTCCTTTTTATATACATTTAACATTGTATGCATGTGTGTGTGTTAACAAAATAAATAAAAAGTTATCACCCGACTGCATATTTCGCAGGAAATAATCCGCTTATCAGGAGTTAAATAAATCAGTTGAATTTATTAACAGTTATCATAAATTGCATAAAACAGATTTCTTTTTAACGTCATCATCAGCATGAGAACTGTTTCGAACTGAAGGTAGTCTGCAAATAAGTGTAATTTCTTCTGTAACTTAGTCACTTATCATTCCTTTCGAAATCACCCTCATTCAGTTAAAAATAGCATTTAAAAATAACATTCATGATAATGTCTAAAAGAATGGCAGAAAACGCTCTTACATACAGAGAATTCGAACAATTTCTAAACACTTTATGTCGAGAAAAGGAAAACTTATACGAACACAACATAAATTTAATAATAGCTCAACTGCAGTTGTCTTTCATGAAACCTGCATAAAAAGAGGGAACAGCTGCCTAAATACACAATTAAGCACACACATCCACGCACACACACACACATATATATATATATATATATATATATATATATATATATATATATATAGTTATTTTCTAAGCTTAACTTAGATGTGGCACAAGGCCGAAAGTATGGGGCACCTAGTGAGGACCGAACTCACTTTTCAGTCGTAATTGATCTAACGAGACAAGCTTACTAACCATTACACCACGCCGAGGTGCCCTAGTGATTTTTCAAGCGTAGCTTAGATGTGGCACAAGGACCAAATTAGGGGACACCCAGTGAGGATAGAACTCACTACTCACTGGTATAGCGAGGCAAGCTTGCTAACCATTACACCGCCTCGAGGTGCTCAACACACATAGATAGATAGATAGATAGATAGATAGATAGATAGATAGATAGATTGTGCCGCAGAGAATCTATGATCGCATGCAAGATACCTTTCTCATCTTTTATAACGATCAAACGTTAAATTAATGAGTGACGCGAGAGGTTAGAAGATCTCTTGAAGATGACATGCAGTCAAGGCAAACAGTGAAAGCAAACTTTGATGGGGGAAAAAGCGTTTATCACAAATCATATAAAAAATAAAACCAAATTATTTCTTGCTGTCATATTATTACTAAGGTTGGGCTAAAACCTGTGAACGCATTTCGTAAATAGACGAATTAACATTTCGATGCTTGTGTGTTCATTTCTATGCATATGTAAAACTATTAGATTAAATATTCATTTGGGTATCCCCTCATGCATACAGACTCTGAAGTGCACATCAACATTTCAAATATTAATCTAAAAAGTAACAATAAAAAACAAGAACAACAAATTTAAGAGAGATCAATTCGGTCAACGACGTGCTTTTTTAGAGACACACACGAAGTTCTTTACTCCCAAAAATGAAGGTTAATAACTATAAAACATGTGCAAATCGTAAGAGATGTACAGCCATTTTGAAGGTCTTACAAAGACAACTCCTTTTCTTGCGATGGCTCATAGATAACAGCAAGAATAGATTGCTGCATAACCATATTGAATATGGCTAAAACACTATAAAATGAAAACAGTGCTAACATCTCGAAAAAAAAAAGAACTAAAAAATGGCTTGTATAAAATTATTAAATTTTAATGTTTTATCATCCACAAGTGAGATTTATGATCCTGTGAGTTTTACAATTGAGTATTTCAGCAAACAATGAAACTATTAATAATACTTTCAAATGTTAAAATGGCGGATACTGATCGATATAGCATCTTCTTAACGTACTTAACCTATACAGTGATTCTGAGAGAATTAGATGTCCTACCTGGATTCATTATTGGCGGACACAATCTTCAAACATAAGATAAGCAGATGACACAGTGTTAATAGCAGACAGAGAAAGGAATCCACAGAAGAAAGGAAAGAAAAATGAGGAAGGAAGGACTAAACATCAATTTTAAGATGACACAATGCATGGCTGTTTGCGAAAATAAGAGCTCAGCAGGAAAATTACAAATTGTAGATACCAAAATCAAGCAAGTACAAAAATTTGAATATCTGGGAAGTGTTTTAACAGAAAGTCCGACTCAGAAATCTAAAGACGCATGGGCATAGCGAAAGATGCTTTCAAAAAGCCAAGCGAAGTATTAAGAAACAGGAAAATTTCGTTAGAAACAAGCAAAAGAGCACTGGCAGTGAATGTTGGACAACATTGATGAAGAAGAGACTTGAGATCAATAGAAATGCATTTCTACAGAAGGATGCTGAGAATACTAGTGACCGAAAATGTAAGCAACGACGAAGTTTTAGAGAAAGTGGAACTAAAAGGATACTTATTAAAGACACGTTTGACAAAGAGAGATGAAATTCATAGGGTACATTATGTGGAAACAGGATTTAGAAAATTAAACATTCACAGGACATATTGAAGGCAAGAGAGATAGAGGAAAACATGGCATAAATACCTAGCGAATTTGAGTAAACTGATAAAAGAATATGACTTAGGAGAGATAGCAAAAAAGACAAAATCTGTTCAGATTAAAGACAAGAAAGACAAAGAACAATAGTGCATAACCTAGCTAAAAAGACTGTGTAAGTGATTGGTAGAATAGAGTTTAGGCGAGATAGCAAAAAGACTAAATTTAGAACTACAAATAACAGGGAATTGTAGAGGGCCACAATCGGCAATGTCCTGAAGGGATGTAGTACATAGAAAAAGAATACTATCTCGCTTTAATGTTATTGTGTGAACTGGGTTAATTGTTGGTTAATGTTAAATAATTTTGTTTTAAATTTCGACCAAATGAAGCAGATTTTTTTTAATCATATCAGGAAATAGGCAATGCCGGTTGTGAGAACATTAAAAGAAAATTTAATAAGAAAGTCTACCAATAAAAAGTAAATATGTCCCGCAATTATCGTGTAGTATTGGAAAATTGTACACAATTTTGTTCGAAGATTCTTAATTTCCTATGAATATTTTATAGTATAGGTGCGTTTGAACTCATATTATTCTATAAAATTAGCGACTTAAAGATTATTTGAATCTGGATCATTAAACTGATTCCATATCATTTGAAAGATAGATGTAATTTCACAATCATCATTTAAAACACATAGTAATGTATATCACAAATGGTAGAGGCATATTAATCCAAGCGGTAAGTATTTTCTGGATAAAATAAATCGGAGGAAGGTGGATTACTGGATAGCGGATTTGTCTGAGAAATCGGAGAGCCGAGTTCGAATTCCAATCAAGTTCGTTACGTTCACTTACATGGGAATGGTATGAATTAATGACTCCCGAAATAAATGCAGGACAGACTGGGTCCTATAGCCATGGGTGGCGACTAGTCTAGAAGAAGAACAAAGTTGATTTCAAATCACCCAGCTGTGGGTTAAATAGCCTCACCAACCTGCAGTTGGCCAAGCGTAATAAGTACAGCTACAACACTGAAGAAATGGAAGACAAGGTATGGGTTCCCCTAAAAAGTCAGAAAGCCCTAAATCTGGGAGCTTTTATTCCCGGTAACTTTTTTTTTCTTCTCTGAATGAATTATTTCACAATTTCTTTTATTGATAGACTGTTTCCCTGAAGATGTACTTAACATATTAAAAATTACATAGACTTTATGGCCATTTTGGTTATTAGCCTTCATCATAACATAATCCCTATCAGGCATTCAAAATCACTTTCCTGTATTTCCTACGCCTACTTATTATATTTTCAGTACCTGATAGTTGAACAAGTTCCTCAGACTTAAAGAATGCTTTACAATTGTCTAACTGATAATAAAATATGGGTATCATGTACATCGATGAAATTGATTATATAATCCCCAACATGCCTTTATCAGTGTTCTTAACTCGTTTATAATCTTGCTAGCAATTCAGATGCGTAAAAGTAGCTATCTTTTTTTTTTTTTTTCAAATACAAAGATGTGCTCATCCGTGTGCCAATCCAGGAGGCGCTTTCATACGCATATTATCCTAAAACAATGTTTAAGTCAAAAAGAAAATCTCGGTGCATAAAACGTTATTATATTTGATTGCATCTTGGGCATATTACTTCTAAAAATATCCGAATACTTGTATACAAATATGGATTTATGTTCCTATGTTATCCAATCTATTGTTCTTACGAATAATTCACTTGGTAGGGCTTTCGACTTTCGTGATCATTGAACTCAACTTCAATCCTCCAATATCTGTACTATTCGGGTTATAAATAATGTTGTTTGCATCTGTGCCAAAGACAGGGAAATATTTGACATTTGATGTATCAATAGCTCTATAAAGCTGTTGGCATTACTATAAAAGACAGCAAAGTTATGACTTTTAGATTAATTTCTTCTGACAATATTATTCTTTTTAAAAAAATGCTGATGGAGGTTTAATCTCAAAGGGATGTCTTGAAGAAAAAGGCGTAGGCAGAATGCATCATCCATTCAGAAAGTTTATAAAAAATGACAAATGACATTCGGATTCATTTTATCATTGTTCTTTCTTAAGTTCAACAATATCGTAATCTTGTTTACGATCAGACACTGAAGATCATTTGAAATTTGAATAATACTACATGACAATATCTAGTTATTTCTTTATAATCATCTAATGCAACAAATTAGCTAGGCGGAATATGTAAATAGAAAAGAGAAACGAATTGATAAGAACGGTGATCTATTTGGAATTGTGTAAATGATTGAGTAGCAATAAGCGAAAAACAACTACTGTTTAAGAAAAATAGTAAACAACTTCGCGATCTAAAATATATTAGTAACGAATCCATTCCACGGAAACAGACCTGTTCATTGTTAAAAAAAAAAAAAAAGAAAGAAATATCTATCAGCTAGAGGTACTAACTATTCCACCAAACCACAAGGCAAAAGTGAAAGACCATGAAAAGATGGATAACATCTGTACCTTGCAAGCGAGCACAAATCTTTATGAGATATGAAGGTAATAGTTGTAGCCATTATTATAGGAGTACTTAGAAAAAATTCGAAATGCCTAGCAGAAAATTGAAAAGCGTAAAAAGTCATAATTCAAAGCACAACTGAAACAGCAGCATTCAGTCAGTTATGAGCCATGCGTGATACATTCTTACGCGATCATGTATCTTCCGATACATGACTGACGAGGCAGATTTTTTTCCCGCAGTAGGTTGCCATTTTTTTCTGCGGTAGACCAGTTGCCATCTGAAGCTATAGAACTCTGTCTGTTCTGCATATTTACCCTGGGAGGAGAAGAAGAGAATTCAAACCTGCATATGTATCAGTCAGTTATGTGCCATGCATGATACACGCTTAGGCGATCATGTATCTTCCGATACATGACTGACGAGGCAGATTTTTCCCGCGGTAGGTAGTCAGTTCTTTCTGCGGTAGACCAGTTGCTATCCATGGCTACAGAACCCGGTCTGTCCTGCTATTTATACATAGCTGGGAGCAAGAAGAAGAGGATTCATGCCTTTCCCAAGGGTATTAGCGCGTAAGTGAATGTAATGGATTCGAATCTTCTGTTTCCTCCAATAGTTTTCCGAGTACTGGACTTACTTTGTTTTTCTGGTGACACTAATACTAGATAGTACTTTATTTACATTAGTCGGACTATTGTCCTCATCTTTGTCGCCATATCTGTCACAACGTTTCGGCCGTTGTACGCTCCGGCCTTCTTCAGGTGGTTGGAATTTCGAACTGAACCCTTTATTTCGATCACTGGGGTAGACTGTTCTAGTTCCACGTGCCATGTTTGATGGATGTCAGTTATCAGTTATCTCCTGCTAATTTTCCCTCTGAAAGTTCTCCACTGCCTTAACCAGGTTTTGAACTCACCTTCTTTGGGTCTGTCACTGGATCTAACCAACGCCTTCATCTCAGAAATATAGACAGACTCTAGATAGTACTTCTTTTTTATGTGCCGTGACCATTCAGGACGTGTTTGATCACGGCTGTCCATTTTGTTTTCTTTGTTTTATTTTTTCTAAGTAAGTATTTCCCCTTTAACATGCATTTATTCAGACAGGTTCATTAAGTATGTTACTCGCCTTCCTGCTGCTTCTATCGACTTCAATATATCCTGTGAGTATTAGATTCTCCTAGCCTTCTTTCCTTATTGTAATGTCTTTTTCTTATTGTAAGTATAATTGTCCCTTCAGTTGATTTTCCACTTAAAGCTTCCGCATTGCTCACATGTTCTCTCGAAGGCATCTACTCACCTATCAAAACAGTAGAGATCCCACTGGAAGCTGAATTCGGAAGTTCCTTAATAAATGATGAATTTATTTTCTAACTTCACAACAATCTACTGAACAGACTATAAAATGATTGCTCTCTCGTTGATTACCCACCTAACCCAAACAACCCTTGACATCAGCATCTCCAATCACAATAATATAATTACTGCTGACATTCATCGGTAGAGCCACATCAAGTCACTTCTTCCAGTAAGGAGATTGCCCAGCATTCACTGCCATATAAGAGATTTATGACAGTTAAGCATTTGTATCGTTGTTTCTATCAACGCTTTCTAATCTCTTAATAATTCATCTAGTTTCTCGAATACATCGTTCGGTATTTCCTTGAATTTCGGTGTTACGTTTTCTGTTGTCTGTGACTGCACTACACAGTTAAATTTCTATGATTATTTTTAATATCACCATTACGTAACTCACGATTTGGACTCCATTTTTTTCTGACAACAAAACTAAAGACAAACAGAACAACGGTTTAGTTTATTTAATGCCGACTAAATCTTTAGGATAGAGTCGTATGAATATAATATGTATTCTTTGTGAGAAATCATTTTGTAGATCAGGTTTCATTGACGTATTTTTGTGAATAAGATTTTTGTTGAATGTATTACTGGTATTTTTTTTTTTCAAAAATGTATTTCTGGTCATTTCTTTTTTCAAAAATTATATTGCTGGTATTTTTACTATAACAATCTATTTTTATACTTTCATAGTTTTTTGACCCCAGTCTGGAGCTTCATTATTTGCCCTTAGCTGGGACCCTAACAGGTGCTACTACTACGGGTCAGGGTGGACCTTGGAAGTACAACAATTAAGAGGTGGTTCCACGCTCCTCAAAACCTTGCCTTGCTACCGGATTTAATTTATCGACAAAAAAACGGTTACAGAAATAACATCTGCGTTCTGATAAATTAAAAAACGAAAAGAACTCTAATCACCCAATAATATAATTACTATAGGAGTTATTAAGTGAAAAAAATAATGATGAGAGCTTTTGTTAAATGGCTTAACAACAACAGATATACATAAGAGAGAAAAAAACTAAAAATGTTTATAAGTAATAACAACTTTATAAGTAATAACAACATTAACTGCTATTGTTCCTTAGACATCGGGAGAAGGCGTTAAAACAGACTACAACGGACTGTGGTATTGGCGCCTCTTTTTAATCAAATAGACCTTATACCGTCTCGACATTGCTGTGGCATTCGTATAAAGGTTTTGAATACGAAACAATCAATATCGACTCTGTTTCCACGAATAATCAAACTCATTAGTAAATCACACATTATTTCGGTCGTCTTCCTAAAAGTCGAGTAGAGACCCATGAGGAACGATGGGGAGATAATTTGAGGCATATAGTGTTTAATCCCTTCGGTGTACACTAACAGTGAATCTGTTAAGCTCACTTTCATGTGAATTGCAAACAACACCTCGATTCAAAAATTATTTTCGTGACGAAGAATTCCTGGCCAGGAAACCAGGAGTAGGAGTGCTCATATTGTTTTATTGTTGGTTTGTTTGTTTTACAGCTTATCAACTCTTCATGGGTAATTTAAAGCCGAGTCATATTGTGGTTGCAATCATGCAAGAAATGGGATTAATGTGACTGTTAAACAGGAAGTATTCGAATAATACAAGATAGGGAATGGATGGACAAAAACCAAAACCGCTCTCAAATCCCAACAACGGGCAAGTCTGACATCGATGACTTTGACGAAAGAAGACAAGATAATGAAAGTGAAGTAGCAGAAATTACTGCTAGACACATTATTCTGAAGATGAAAACCTCAAGAAGGATTTACTATAAAATCAAGATTGGTTATCATTGCTGTATTCTAAGATTGACCCGAGGCTAGCATGTAAATAGTGTAAATAATAGTTGCTATTATATATTGAAAATAATGAATAGATTAAAACATAAAACTTCAATTAAAATTTTGTTTGTTCTGGGGTTATTATCTGACTATAAGAAGATTTTATATTAATCTTCTCCATATTTTCGCAATGAACTTGCTTACTCATTAGATAACAGTCAATTACTGCAATCTCTCAACTCTTGCTTATTTGACTAGTTGCACTTTTTTAAAAAATTTCTTTTCGGTATGATGGAGATAAGAGCGCGCCAGAAATCGTGTTTCTTTATTATCAGTGAATTGCAATGAGTAGAACGCTTTCCCATTGTCTTTTTCCAAGATTAAACTTCAGATTGAGAACAGTTGTTAATAAAACATCGCTTTTTGTATAATAATATTTTGTGTATGCATAGTTATCCTACCAGTGAAGAAACACACACACATATATATATATATATATATATAATTATTTATTTAAAAATATGATTCCAACACGCTACATAAGAGGTCTCATGTTTCAAAACAAGAGCCGAAAACTTCAATATAATTATTTGAATTAAATTGAATTAAAGTAAGCTCTGTTCCATCTTCAAGCAAAATTTTTCTTGGAATAATTTATTTCTGAAATTTACGTATTTTAATAGCATATTCATTATTGAAACCAAAATTTCCATGGTAACAGCCAGGGCGATTGTTTAAATAGGAGGGGGGTGTTGGGTGTTAATAATTTGTATCATTATAGAGTTACATTCATAGATGTCAAGTCAGGGTATATATATATATATATATATATATATATATATATATATATATATATATATGTTGTTTTTATTCTTATTTTTATTTTTGAATGAATGTGTGGATTTTAATAGTTAATAGTTTATGTAAAAGAAGGTTAAAATAATGGATGCATTAATGATAAGAAAGAAAAACATTGACTATGAACACGGTCACAATGCGCTGACCGTGTTTGGAAATTAAAAATACATTTATATCAAATTGAGTTTATGGTTCGAATTATTTTAGAGGCGGAAATAATTGTGGATCATGATTCAAAATTATTTGCACTCAATAACCCCAAGAATAATTCGAGACATTAACGTTACGGCTTGCCTAAATAACATTAATAAAGCAATAGCTCCATCCAAAATACACCACAGGCCAGCATATATAGATAGTCGAGCCAAAACACAAAGCACATGGCCTGAAGATTGCGTTTAAGCATGAAACAGACGGCCGCCGCTGGGTGTTAAATTCAATCCCCACTTTTATATAATATTTACATGTGCTCATGCTCTATCCCTGGTCTTACTCCACACTTTAGGTCACCTTCAGTTAATAGTTTTGAAATACAAAACTATTTCAAATGGCCACTGTTTATTTTACTTAATGCTTGTAATAGCAATTTTAATACAACTTGCTCATTTCCTATCGATATAGTTTTATTTTTATCTTAAAAGCCCTATACAGATTATTTTCTCATTGTCAAAATTGAAATTCTCAACTGTAATCTATAATTAAATTAACCTACTAAGCAAATGTAAATATTAGAATTCTGTTTGTTTACATGTATAGCAACAAGTAATATTGCAGCCTAATATTAATTTACCTATAATTTTGGAACCTATAAACTTACTCGCAAATATAATCCTACTTTCATTTACTAAAACACCCTTAATGAGAGTAGTCATAATTTTCTCAGAAACTATCACTTTTTTGAACATTTAACAATCTAAACAGAGTATAATTTTGCTAATTACGAAGCTAACATTTTCATCAAAGTCAATTATTTCAATTAATTATGCCAAACTCAAGGTAATTAAACACAATCAAGTTAACATTATAAGCGATCTAAAATTAATTTGTCTCTATTGTAACCAGCCAGCTACAACATATTCAACAGAAATCTCTGAAAATATATTTCATTGAAATAGGTTTCTTAATCCATACAATGACTGTATATAAATAATAATACATGAAATATTATTTCGTAAGAACCAAATCCGGATTTAGATATCTTAAGAGTTATCTTAATAAACTACAATAAATAATAATTTATAATAACAATAAATAACTGATAAAAACAAATTTAATGAATATCTATGTAATTTAATTGGCCATGGTTAAATGTAATTGGCAGAAATGTTCGACAAACACAATTGGCAAATTTTGCAATAAACGATTACAAGTGAAAGAAAAGAACAAGATAATAATAATAATAATAAGTAAACAATCTATGAAAGATAAAAGTAGGCAAAAAAAAATTCACAAAGAATGATTTAAATACAAAAAATGGATACAGACAAGTGATTGCAGCGTCTTGACGACAAGTCAAAAAAGAACTGATATATGTCCATTGAGACCGAGAAGTGGCCTATCTTACTGGCTAGAAAGAAATTCCAGCATGCATCTGTATACTTTACCTTTAAATTTAGAGAGGGAGATGTTTTTGCAGTCATTCTTAAAGTATTGAAACCAACACTCTATAATAAAAAAGAACTCTTCTGTGTAAACCATACGGCACGAAAAAAAGCAGAATCAGTAAGAATAGAGCTATAAGACAAAACTTTGCCGGTTGAAGGTCATATCACTCAATCTCAGAGTTGGATTGGCAGCACTTAAGTGCCAGGTAAGACTGAGATGCCTAAGAGAATTTTTAATTCCGTAGAAAGTCTTGAAACAATAAAGAATATTATCAATAGCACACAAAGAAAAAGTGCTCTATAGAATAATAAGTAGATTTCCGGTGATCTGAAGAACAGAGTTTGCTCTAAAGGTCATTTGGTTAACAGCGTTTTAATCTCCGGGTGGGTCAGAAATGGAAAAATATTAGAATTCTTGATTCAAGAAAAAATCTGGAAACAATGTAAAAAAAAAAATCCGTATGTCTCAGAGGAGGGTAAGGACTAATAAATATTATGCATCAAAGGACAATGGTAAATGCTTGGGACGTATCACACGGAAATGATTCATTACCTTGTATATATATATATATATATATATATATATATATATATATATATATATATATATATATATATATATATAGTCACAAGTCATCGTGGCGGAGGTCTTGAGCGTGCTGACTTTGTTCAAATTGTTGATCACGCTAGATAACACGCTCTTTCCCAGAAACTGTAACTAAGGTCTGCTCAACATAGTTGCAGTAAAAATCTCAGGTGGTCTCTTTGTTGAAAAAACACAAATGCGCTTTAGCAAGCGTCTGCAATAGGGATTGGCTAGCGCGAACTAGTAAGCGGCTATCCTCGAATACGAATCGCCAGCTATATATATATATATATATATATATATATATATATATATATATATATATAGAGAGAGAGAGAGAGAGGATATTAAAAAATTTTATAAGCAATTTCTAATGCCTAGTTACTTTCCTTCCACGCTGTACTCTTGACTTATTCGAAAATGTTAAAAGAACAGAAAAATATTGTAATTAGTACTTCTTTTTAATATTTAAAGATTATTTTTAGTGGATGTCCGTATAGGAGCTGACGCTGCGTTTATTTTAAATAGTATGACATATTTGAAAAAACTTTTTAAAAATGCGCCCTTTGGAAAATTGGATGCAGATTCGTATATTACCGGAATACGCATTTTCTTTAATAAATTTCTCGAATAAGCAAGCGGGTAGACGAAATATAATACTCTTTAAAATAAATGGGGCGTCTACTTATATACGTGTATCCACTAAAAATAACGTTTAAAGTAGTAAAAATATGTCGGTTTTTTTATTTCAAATACATTATTTCTTTAGAAATGAATATTTCTGAAGTTATTTTAATCTCATTAAAATAAGCCTGCATGACTCATTCTGACTATTTTTTTTTATATCTTAGAGTACCTTATAATATCAAAAAAAATAATGACATTTACTATATAATTCCAAATTATATAGTAATTAAATATCAAGACTGATAAATTACTATGGCAAATTCGGTAATACATTATACATGTCAAAAAAAAAAAACACTCAAGGATACGGCATGCGAGTTCAAATTCCGTTAAAGTCTGTCTTCTTATTTGATGATTATTGAATGTGTAAACAGATAGAAAGATACTTATGTTGGATTTTCCAAATTATCCTTAGTAATTGTTTGCCGCGAAAATAACTAACTAACCCTACGACTTGGATGAACCGATTGCAGCCAACGAACCGATGTGAACTAATTGAAGAGGCATTGAAGTGTAGGCATGATATATATGGCGTACCCATACAAACACGGGTTTTTTCCTCTCTCTCTCTCTCTCTTTCTCTCTCTCTCTCTTCCTTCAAAATTATAAGGATATGTTCGGGAAAATTGTTTTTTTAAATGAACTTGAAATTTCGGAAAAGCAATTTTGGATTAAGTATTTATCTCCCTTGCCTGCAATAGACAATATTTTTCATGCACGTAGATGCTAAAAACGCTCTCTTAATTCAGCTCACAATGCTCATTTCTGACCGAAACAGTTTTAATCTAATGGGGACATACTGCCTCAAACATTGATATCCAGCTACCAGGTTCTCACTTTCGTTTTGTTATCGCCTTCTCAAACTCGATAACAATGTAATCATCCGGGTAGTTTAAGAAATGTTGGTTACTTAAAAGGATTCTGCTAAGAAATAATGCAATCTTTTGGGAACAATAGATAAGAAACACTAGATAATTTAGCATCTCAGGAATGCTATAATAATGCAAAGAAAATATAAAACTAATATTTTTTAAAAGCATTTCACCCCAAGAAAAGCAATAAAGCCACTAAAACTGAGTGTAGAAGAAAGGAGAAAAACATTTATTAATGAGCAAAAAAAAATAAAAAGAGGAATTCAGAAGACAGCAATTGATATTGCATTTAAATTGCAGAAGATCAAAGCTGACTGGAAAGCAAGAAGCCTGAACAGAGTTCGATAACCGAAAAGAGCAAGAAAAAAAACTGTTAGCGTAGAACTATACGGTTACATCTATCCATTTCAACAGTGAAATGATGAGACCTTGCCGCCTGTCTAGTACTGTGCTTAAATTCATAGAGTTTAGGTACTATAGAGGCAAGTTAATTTGAACAATCACCATGAAAGTATTTATAGAAAAGGCTCAGAGAAGCTACCTTACGGCATTGGGAAAGTGACTGAAATCGAGATGCCAGGACAGGACCAATGACATTGCAGATATTTCTTGAGATTTTATCAAGTCTCTCTAAATATATAGCAGGGGCACTAGACCATATGCAGCTACAATATTCAAAGCATGTTCGAATAACAGAGCTATAAATATGTAAGATAGATTTAGGCGAGTTAAAATTGTCTAGCACGACACAGTGAACCAAATTTATCAAATAATAATCATAATTTTTCCACAATATTTTAAGTAGCGAGGAAATTTTAATCCCTGTTTTTTTTTTTTTTTTTTTTTTTTTTAGATGCCCTTTCCCTTCAGGATATAGACAATCATGGCGCTCCGTTAATTACTTTTTCTTTATTTGAATTTCGAAACCTTTTTGTGAAACATGGAAAAACAAAGTAGAAGTTACTCACCAATCAAATCAAACATGCTTTGAGGATAAAATTGTATCAGTTCTTTTTCTGGAAGAATTCCAAAAAGAAAAGTGAAAATAAAACTAAAAATGAAGACAGAAATCTAATAACAGAAGAATCTGTTCACACCACAAATTTCATAAACCGGTGAGCAGGAGACGAGAAAAAAAACGAGATGTTAAACAAAAACTCAAATCTAAACAGAAACAGCCATTCGTACAGAAGAAAAACAATAAATGTTGAAAATAAAAAGCAATTCAGGAAAAGAAGAAATTTACTCTTTACCTCTAAAGATGTAAAGCCTGCATATATAAGTAAAATAAGAAATGGGGAAATATCAACAAATCTCTACATTTTTTTTCATAACAGACAACAAACTGAATGACCTGATGATATAGGCAAGTGCAAGTATGTTGACGTTAGTTTGTTGATTAGACAAGTAAGCGACATGACCAATAAGAATAACACACCAACTTTAGAAATCAGGTCAGAAAGACCTACAAAGACACAACCCAGCGAATGACGAGACTAACATAATACTAACCACCGAAATATGAGATATATACAAGGGAATGTTCGTCGTAGTACAGGAAATAAATACAAAATGTATTATAGAAAAGCAATAATATAAAAGTGTATTTTAATTCTGTTTGTTTTTATAACATACAGTGTGCTCAGAACTGAACGTTTCAAAAACAAAAAGATATAAACGAAGACACGAATACAAAAAAATAATCCAAGCATAATATTTTTTGGAAGAAATATGGGATGGCAAGAGAAATATATGAAAATACATGGAAACTTTGAAATGGCTCTTCTGTTAAAGATGGAGAGAACGAATGAATGATCAGATGAAGAAACAACTAAACTAGTGATGTTCCGTCAACACCGATCGAACACAGGACTCGATGAACAGATGATCCCTCAGGAAGACCCCCCCCACCTTGAGCGCCTATTGGGATTTAAATTCATACCAGACTCGGACATATGATTCATTGCTGAAGATGCTGGAAAAATGGTCGGTCCCCTGTACAGCTTCAATAAGTATTTGCTTCTTCCCTCGACTTTTACAAGAGCCAGATCGGAACAAAAATGGCCTTATATGGGCACGAGCTTCCCAGTATTCACGTTCCAGTCTCCATAGTGTCCAAACGCATATCTGCGTCCTTGTGGATAACAAATTGTATTCTACGGTACAACCTCTTTCTTATAGACGAGATGTCGGAAACCTCTCACTACTCTTTCGCTCTATCCATGGAATGTGTTCAAACGAGCTACATTCCACGAGTTCTAACCAGTTCTAACTAGTTCTGACCAGTTCTGACCAGTTCTGACCCATCCATGCTACGTACATTGTAGCAAAACCACCTTCATTCGCTTCGTGTTCCATTGGTGAGATGTAAATTCCACTCGAGAAGCTTTTTTTCCACTGAACCGCTGCTTGCCAGAACCGATTCCCAAGAGGATGCTTCTTTGATCACTATAAACTTAACCTGTTCAAGTCTTTCCCAAATAGCTGCATAAAGCGTGCCTTTGTAAACCTCTACCTCAAGTGGCTCCTGGGGTTTGTACAGAGTGAATATCATTGACAAAACCCTCATAAAAAATAATAAGAATAAGAATTACGGTGGAATCGGGAAGCAGACGCGCAATTGCATAGGAAGAAGATAATATAAAAGAGAAAACGAAGGACTCACTCTTCATCGTCTTCCTTATTCTGAAGGAAGTGAAATCACGATGAAAAGAAAACATTGCAATCAAATAAAAGCTTATGACATAATCCTCATTCCCTACATGAATCAAAATAATCGGAGCCGAAAATGAATAACGAATTACGCGAAAAAGATAATACTGGCTACTTATAGATAATCATTAACATAGGTAAATACCAAC
Source organism: Acanthosepion pharaonis (assembly GCA_903632075.3). Taxonomy (NCBI): domain Eukaryota; kingdom Metazoa; phylum Mollusca; class Cephalopoda; order Sepiida; family Sepiidae; genus Acanthosepion; species Acanthosepion pharaonis. The sequence goes on from CAHIKZ030001813.1 coordinate 5,275,255, forward strand.
GGATAAACTTTTCAAAAAGACTCGGTTAATTTGCAGATTAGGACCCGCGCTCGGTTTGCAATAAAAACTTCCCGAATACTTACATTTAGGTGTAAATATACATGCTTCATTCGAAAATAAATTGATAATTGATTGATAAATTTAATAAAATCTACAGTTTTGGAATTATCAACAGTAAGAGTTCGGATGCATTCGCGTCGTTGGCGGTAGCCATTAATGGCGTTGTTTGCATACATTTGCTGCAGAACAGATATGAATGGAATATTCACTTGTTTTGATTATTGCGCACGCAATATAGCTCTCTTGCGCAGTAAGTGAGACAAGTTAAGTCGAGTAAGATCAATAAAAAAAAGGCCGTTAACTACGTTCTTCCGCGCTTAGCTTTCCGCGGCAAATGTATGCAAATAACGACAGCAATGGCTGCCGCCAACGACTCGAATGGATCCGAAATTTTACTGTCAAAAACTCCAAAACGGTAGATTTTATCAAATTTATCAAGTCATTTTCGAATGAAGCATGTACATTTACACCTAAATGCAAGTATTCGGGAAAATTTTTAATGCAAATTAATGCGCGTGTCCTAATCTGCAAATTAACCAAAGACTCTGTATCTCCATGTGAATTTACGATAACACAGAATTTAATTATTAAAAAAAATCATTAACACAAAAACAAAACTAAATTCATCTTATGTGCCTGGATTACTTGAAATTAGTAATAAACACAAAAACTGGAAATGTAGGTCACAATAGACAAGAGGCCATCGGAATGGATTTTGGAATAGAGATTTTTGTTGCACACAAAAGAAGGCTTATGAATACAGAATCGAACTCCCAAAGAGCAAAGACAATCATATCTAACCAGATTAGAGCTGCTATAGTCACCTAAGAATACTTGAATGTAATAAAAGAAAGTGGGATGAAATAAAGAAACAGTTAAGTTCTTTGAGGGAAAAGAAGATCTTGGAAATAAAGCTAAAAAGCTCAGATTTGATAAAAGGAATGGACATGGGTTATATAAGTTAGGAGATAACACAGGATCCTCTCTAGACTGGACAAGACAGAAAATCCAATCGATAGATCAAGAGAAAAGGAAAATATTGACCATACCGAATGGTCTCTATCCGACGGGCGACACCAACAGACCATAGTCAAAAGAATCGATTATAGTCCGAATGACCAAAATAGAAATTGAAAAATAATCACAACGGATTCGCAAAATTATTATGACAAAACCGCTCCAGCAAGGAATTCAAAATACAAAAATCGTTCAATGATGAGAATGAAACAAGGAAAAAAAGAAAACTCCCCAAGGATAATTTAAAACTGATAGAATCGATAGCAGATGATGAATAGTGGCTATTATTACAAATATGGCACATAAGATAGGGATATAGTACAGAATAAACGCATCAAGGCAAAAACAAATCAAAACCCAAAACCTTGAAAATGTGTAAATATCACTTTTCTGGAGAAAACGTTTGAGACTGTAGAAACAACAATATATTTGCATGTAAAAAACCAGTTCAAAAATATATATATAGATAACTGTACAAATGACTTGATTTTTACTATATAGACAAATAGTACGCGAACCAACAAGAGACTTTCGTGAAAAAAGTCTTATAGTATGGAATTTTGAAGACTAAAGCGATTATAAGATCCAAAAGTTGTAAATAAAGACAAAAAAACCCATAGAGATTCAATGTGGCTGTTTCATCAAAGGAAACAATGAAGGCAAAAGAAAGTTAAGAATTGGAAAGCAACAGGATCTTACTCGAGAGCTTATCGGACATGAAGGGCACTTAGAAATTTGTCAAGCGCACGCGTCGTCAGTTTAGATGGATTAAGAATTCGACATCAGTGGAGATACCGAGGTGCTGCAAACTTGATGAGACTTGTTGTCACTCAACCTCTAGCCCCAAAGTATTCAGCTTAAATATGCAAGTCAGAAAAAACAACAAGAACAACAAGAAAAACAAGGACAGCAACAAGAAAAACAAGAACAGCAACAACAACAACAATAATAATAATAATAATAATAATAATAGTTTCTGATCTTAATTAAACGCAAGTGTTAATATCTACGTTTTTGTATTGGCTAATTATGATAGGTTGCAGTAAACATCCTGTACAATGCGACGCTTCTCTTTGTCATTTTCTGGCATTAACCAGTTAGCTTACTGAGTGCATTAGCAGTGGGACATCATGACAGATTCGAATGCGTTTTTTAATAGTTGGAAGTATCAGGAAGCCAAGGTGACTTTGGATTTACATCTTCTTAATTGGGAGCTGTAACAATAGGAGACCACTTGAGCAGACGGTGTTACCTGATCTGAAGTTATTTCTAACAGGGACTCACCTGTAGGGCTATGCGCTGCTTTTATTTAAACCTGTCATCATATTGCGTAGATCTTCTTGCGATGAATGTGCCTGGTATTATGCATGACCTGGTGTCATGATGGATACACTCGGCTTCATACATTTCCACCCTAGCCTCACTTTGTTGGCATGCAGCTCTCTCATTTAACAACAACAACAACAACAACAACAACAATAATAATAATAATAATAATAATAATAATAACCCATGAAATCGAAATCTCAAAAATGTGGCACATGGGAACATCAGTAATTCCTATTGGAGTTGGAGCCATCGGATTGGTTGGAAAAGATTCCAGTAGACTAACTGGAGGGATTCCTGGAAGTCCATGCCTTAAAGAAATACAAAAAAAATTGTTATCACGAATACAGCCCACACCTTACAAAGAACTTTATCTGTGTAAAATATTTTTTTTAATTGATCAATGGGAATTGTCATGATGCCATTTCTAAACTTAGGTCTCTAGGCGGGACCGGAAAGAAATATGTACACACCAGAAATCAAAGGAAATAAAATAATAATAAGTGCAAATAAAACATAATGCACCTACTGCAGCGGCAAAGAACCTAAAAAAAGAAAGCCAATGCAATGTGCCATTGCAGAACCGATAGCAAGATAAGCCTCTTCATGGACAATACTCTGCCCGTACCAAACAAACTGATGGAAATAAAATCCCGTACCCATTAGTGGTTACGTAGTGCAGGGTTAACCGAAGGTTTTATTCTTGCTGCATATGACCAATGCTTGCTAACTAGAATTTACCAAGCTCATATACTGACAAATTGTGTTGACTTCCAAATGCGGATTCTGTGATAAATATCCAGAAACAATTGATAATCTTGTATCAGCTTACGCAGAGTTAACACCAACTAAATATAAAACTCGGCATGATAGAGTGGGCCAATATCTTCACTGGAAAATCTGCAACTTTTACGGAACGGAAACTACAAGAAACTGATACGAACATCACCCAGATCCGGTTACAAAGAAAGGACATGTAACAATTTTATGAGAGTTTACAATACACACAGACAAAACAATCAAAGCTAATCGACAAGACATCGTGATTAAAGACCACAAGAACAGAATGGGCTTCCTTTATTGACATGACAGTCGCTGCAGATTATAAGGATGGAAATGTGTATACAATAGAAATCCAAGTTATTATAATAATAATAATAATAATAATAATAATAAAATAATAATAATAATAATAATAATGAGCCCTTGAACAATGAAACAACGCTGGCAAGACAAACCTCTGAATGGCCAATATCCAGAACGTGCAAATAAACCCATCGATGGTTACGAGCATCTGGATTAAAGTGAAAATTCTTGCAGCGCAAGACCAGTTGGAATTTTCAAATCGGATTAATGTGGATCCAAAATAGGTTCCACCAAGAAACAATAGACCATCTAATTCAGGATGTTCTATACTTGCCCCAAAAATGAATATAAAAAATCACGATTGCAATACTTACACTGGACAATTGCAAACACTTTGGAGTTAAGCAAACACTGGTATAAACATTGGCCAGCGCCGGTTACAGAAATAGAAGATGTCACCAATGGGAAACCATCCACAAAGATGAAGAAATAGGCCGGACATTATTGTCAAAAACCAGAAAGAAAAACTTGCCTACTAATTGATATGGCTTGTCAGCGGATTGTAACATAGCAACCAAAGGAATTTGAAAAACTATCAAAATACAAAGACCTGGATTGAAATAGAAAATGTGGAAATGAAAACAAGAATAATACCAGTGGTAAACTTGGAATTATAAAAATGGAACAAAACAACACATTGAAAGAATCCCTGAAACCCCAGCTTAAGAGACATACAGAAAAATTGTCTTATTAAGTACAGCACACACACTAAGGAGAACTTTGTCTATGTAACGCTAGGAACGGAGAAAAAAAAAAAAAAAATTAACATGAAATGTGGCCATAACAACACACCACGACCTGCCTTAGGTCTTTAGTGTGTCCAAGAAACTAATAATAATAATAATAATAATAATAATCTAATCTCAGGATCCCCCAAATGGTTATAAAAAGAAACACTGGACAATGTGCAAACACTTTGGAAAATGTTTACAAACACTGGTATGAACATCGGCCAGCGCTTTGGTTACAGAAATAGAAGATGTCACCATTCTATGGGATTATACCATCACAGACAGAAAAATTGAACAAATAGGCCGGACATTATTGTCAAAAACCAGAAAGAAAAAATCACTAATTGCTAGCGGATTGTAACGACAAGGAAGATCAAAATACAAAAGACCGTGATTAAAGACCACTTGGAATTATAAAAAATGGAACAAAACAAACATTGAATGGGCTTAAGAGACATACAGAAAATTGTTTATTAAGTACAGACTAAGGAGAACTTTGTGTAACGCTACAACTTCATCGGAGATAAAAAAAAAAAAAAAAAAAAATTATAATGATGGCCATAACAACACACCACGACCTGCCTTAGGTCTTTCCAAAACTTGGTAGGTAGTCAAGTCCATAATAGAAATCGAAATGATGATAATAATAATAAGTAAAAATAATCATAATAATAAAAATGAAAAGAAATAGTGCGTAAAGAGTACTATATAAAAATAACTAATAAAACTGAATTGAATTCTCAATTAATAATAAAATCCCAGTGGTCCAATATGAAACATCTTGAACTGGACTCTAAATGACATCAGACAAATGGATTCTGCTTTTTCTGATTAATCATCCTGATATAGACCGTCAGACATACCCCGTAAAGAAGGTGGAAGAGGTCTTATTCAGCTAAATTGTCAATTGGCTTACTAACTTACATGGAAACAACAAATGACTGGATGATAAAATTAGTGAAACAACATGAAAAAACAGAAAGAAAAAATTCAATAATAAAAGAAGGCATAAATACAAACAACATTTACATTTAGTAGATTCTGTAGTAAATCAAAACAGAAGCCAAGAACCAACTATTGCAGCAAAAGATATGAAAAAAAGCCAAGGATAAAGCCCTTGAACAGATGAAACAACGCTGGCAAGACAAACCTCTGCACAATATCCAGAACGAAAATAAACCCAATGTTGATAAAGTTAATACTCATCGATTTACGAGCATCTGGATTAAAGTCTGAAACTGAAGGCTTTATTCTTGCAGCGCAAGACCAGAGTCTTTTCACTAGGAATTTTCAGGCAAATATCATACATAATAATGTGGATCCAAAATGCAGGTTCTGTGACAAATACCAAGAAACAATAGACCATCTAATCTCAGGATGTTCTATACTTTGCCCCAAATTTGGGGCAATACTTACACTGGACAATGTGCAAACACTTTGGAAAATGTGTAAGCAAAATGAACATCGGCCAGCGCCGGTTACAGAAATAGAAGATGTCACCATTCTATGGGATTATACCATCCACACAGACAGAAAAAATTGAAACAAATAGGCCGGACATTACATCAAAAAAAACCAGAAAAGAAAAAATTGCCTACTAATTGATTTGTCCAGCGGATTTAACATAGCAACCAAGGAATTTGAAAAACTATCAAAATACAAAACCTGGAAATTGAAATAGTGGAAATTGAAAACAAAGAATAATACCAGTGGTAATAGGTGCACTTGGAATTATAAAATGGAATGGAAAAACAACACAAAAGAATCCCTAATAAGAAACACACTAAGGAGAATAACGCTAGCAACTTCATCGGAGATAAAAAAAAAAAAAAAAAAATTAACATGAAATGTGGCCATAACAACACACCACGACCTGCCTTAATAGGTAGTGTGTCCATAGCAGAAATCGAATGATGATGATAATAATAATAATAATAATAATAAAATATTTGGTTTCATTGAAACCTGTCACCTTATCGCGTATATTTCTTGTGATTAATGTGCCTGGTATAGTTTAGTCAGACTGTGGGAAGGATTAGGCATGCTGATCTTTCACTCGACAATATCAAGTCAAACATCTTTTTACGCCATTAGCTTTGTAAGGGCACCACGTGTACTGCAGCTATAGTAGCAGTGGTGTGCCTTAGGCAAGATAGCCTGACGAGATGCATCCCTCTAAATGCTGGTTTCCGAATTCCAAGTTTTCCTTCTCTTAAACTGGTTGCCAGCTCAGAGCTAGATAGCACAGTCTTTTGGGCTATTTAGCCCACAGATGGGCAAAGATGGGTTCAGGATTCTTCCACAAGCTTTATCGCGAATCTAATGAAACAGAATCGAACGGGAATTGAATACGGAACGCCGAAATTCACTTGCCATGCCGATTACTGTATACTCGAATAATAATAATCAATAACACCACAAAATACTTTCCAATCAAGACCTTAAAGGGATGGACATGGGTTATATAAGTTAGGAGATAACACAGGATCCTCTCTAGACTGGACAAGACAGAAAATCCAATCGATAGATCAAGAGAAAAGGAAAATATTGACCATACCGAATGGTCTCTATGAGACGGACGACACCAACAGACCATAGTCAAAAATGAAAAGGATTGAGGACACAACAGAATCGATTATAGTCCGAATGACCAAAATAGAAATTGAAAAATAATCACAATGGATTCACAAAATTATTATGACAAAACCGCTGCAGCAAGGAATTCAAAATACAAAAATCGTTCAATGTTGAGAATGAAACAAGGAAAAAAGAAATCTCTTCACAGATAATTTAAAACTGATAGAATCAATAGCAGATGATGAATAGTGGCTATTGTTACAAATATGGCACATAGAATAGGGATATAGTCCAGAATAAATTCATCAAGGCAAAAAACAAATCAAAACAAAAAATCTTGAATCAACCAAATTAGAAATTGAAAAATAATCACAACGGATTCGAAAAATTATTATGACAACCGCATTTCAAATCCTCGGAATTTTGACGAGGGAAATTATAAATGATATGAACCAATTGAAACAAAAGAAAAAATAACAAAAAACTATAAAAAGAAACAAAGGCATAAAAAGAAGGCGGGAAGAAAACATAGAAGACGAGAGGGAAAAAAAGACAATAACAGAAACTGAAATAAAAGCAATAAAGTAATTACTACAGATATACAATGACAAAAGTTTTTAAAGAAATTCCTTGAAAAATTGTTATAGAAGAGAATACAAGGCCGGGTAAGCTCTTTCTGCACCATTGGGAAAAAAAAACTATTGAATAGAAAGTAAGTTGTGTTCTCTTCTTCCCTGAATGATAGAAATATTCTCAGTATTCGGCGATACTATAATCATGTTGTATTCAAGTATAACGTAATTCAGTAATATGTTCGTGAAGATTCTTGCGATAAACTTCGAGATAGAATGCATTTCAACAGGAAATGAAATTCCTAGAAAGAAAATGGAGACGCATGTTGTTTCCGAACTTACAATGTCACGCGAAAGATATAACAGAATGTAAATATGTCGTTATGGAAGATGAAAGTGAATTCGAAAACAACAGTAAAAATCTATGTAGTCCTGAATGCACATGATCTTCCTTCACATCCCGAGGACGATTTCTGAAGCAGGCCAAAGTTTTTAATAAATGAAATATATCTCAAGATACTAAATATTCTGAATAATCTTATCACTGAATGAAACTTTAAACTCTACTTCTCACACTAATATCGGGTATAACGTTTATTGATATTACCTTCAAAGTATGTGCGTATAGAAAATTTCCCATTTAAATAACCAGGTTTGATTGATTGATTCGTTCTCTACGACTTAGCAACCTTTTGTATGTTATTTAAAGCCACAAAATATATTGAGATTGTAAGAATTTTAAAAAGAAAATAATGATTTATTGATACATGTATTACTAATTAACCCATATGTGGGGGTGAAGAGATGAATTTATACCTGTCTCAATGGTATTTGCGCAGAAGTGAATATAAAGAACATACTAGAATTGGAATGAAGCTTTCTGATTTCCAATTCGGAGTTGTTATCCATTACACACCTCGCACGCAGTACCTGGTATTCTCAAACGTGCACCTATCTAGGTAATGAACCGGCTCGGTGTTGTTTAACTTCGGTGATCTTACGAGAACCGGTGTTTCAAGGTGATACGGCCGTAAGTTCTAAAAACCAGGCTTCATGTAAAGTCTGAACTGAAATTGTTCGATACATTTGGGAAATATTTAACAAGTTGGAATACCTCTGGGATTTTTTTTTTTTTTTTAATCGGGTCGCTTATTATTTGCCCTGAGGAGATGAGCCAATTTATTACACATTAATACTTGAATTTACATAGGATCTTACAAATGAAATATTTTCTGAGTCAGGATTATTAATAAATTTAGCTGAAAGTGATCCTAACTATTTCCCGCAGTTATAGATATTTGATGTAAATTAATGAAGACCTAATATTGAGTTCATATTACAAAAATTGTCTTTCGACTTTTCCTGATAACGATTTTCGAATGATGAGATCCGGAATGATGAGATCCCGGATGGTTGGATCCCGGATGGTGAGATCATTTAGTTTAAAATTTGGTGCTTTTCAGTATTATTTCTATGACATGTGCACACAGACACACACAAACACACATACACAACTGAATATAGTATTTATGCATGAACATACATCCGCATACATATGTAGTGAATCGATACTGAGTGGAAGTTGTGGTTTTTAATTTCGATTTTGTACATTTTGCGACATTCAAATCACAATACTTATAGATAGGTATTTACAGACGCAACCACACACACACACATACATACATACATACATACACACACACACACATATATATATATATATATATATATATATATATATATATATATATATATATATATATTTGGGTAAAAAAACATTTGAGCCACCTTCTAGATTTAATAATTTTTTATATCTTCTTTCGTTTAATTAATTGCAAACAAGCAAAGATGCTGAAACGATTTAACGTATTAGGGCAAGTCGTCCAATATTTTATATATATATATTTCGTCCCTTAGGACTTCATCGGACTATATATATATATATATATATATATATATATATATATATATATATATATATATATATATATATACGAGAGGCTGAATAGATTGCAAATATTCGCCTAAAGATTGAATATATATGCACATAGATAGATAGATAGATAGATAGATAGATATGAACAGAATGAGACAAATATATATCAGATATGAACAGATTGAGGCAATATTGATACAATAGATAGATAAGATAGATAGATAGATAGATAGATAGATAGATAGATAGATAGATAGATAGATATGAAATTACAAACATATAAAAGCACAAATAATCAGATATTCGTAATTGCCTTGTCAAAGTTGCCTAAAACATAAATTTTAAATATTTATGCTAGTAAATAATAACAAAAAATATGCAAGAATTATTTCCTGATATTTATAATATACTGTTGTGGGGCTCATTGTCTCTTTTCTCCCATAAGACTGTTACATTTTGCTTGTCCCTATTGCATTGTTCACCACCGATCGATTTGCCATAAGTCAGAATCAAAAATGACATTTCTTCGTGGCAAAGGAAGCTCGTCACGAAATACCATTACGCGAATTTTTGTTTTCTGACAACATATGCTTCAGATGTCAGCTTTTTGTTGTGGAAAAGACTCTGCAATAGTTTTTGTTACAGTGACATTTCAGAAAAGCAAGATCATCGACAAACACATGAAGAAAAATCAAGTTCATCCTCTTATATCAACGATGATTTTAAAAAAATTGCCTTTATAAAAATTAACCTCTCTTATATGCTGTCTATCGCAAACAACCTTTAGGCATCCAACAGAAATTTCTTAGCATTCCAACAGGCCGCTTCTTATCTTTGAATTACGAACCTGCTTTATAATAAATTATTGATTTTCGTCATTTTTCATGGCCTACATACATTAGGCTTTCTAAAGAAGGGCACGCGTTCAAATTGTATATTGAATCCTAATCTTTTAGATTTAATACCATTTCTTTTAACTGTTTCACCCCAAGCAAGGCGATAGTGCAACTAGAACGCAAGAGTTACAGGGAGTGAAAGTAAATGAAAATAAGAAGGTTGAAAATGGCTAAAATTGAGGAAAGTACGAAAAGGAACAGGGTTCAAGAAGACAGAAGATGGCGATTGACGCTGCATTTAAATTTTTGAAGATTGTAATTATCGGGGAAGCAATAAATCGGAAGGAAGTCCACACCTGTGAAGTGAGAGAAAAAAATGTAAGAGTAGAATTGGCGTTTTCATCTAGCTAGTTCAACAGTAAAACGGCGAAACTTAATTGCAAGTCTAGTAGAACGCTTAAATTTATGTGGCCTGTGTCCCAAGAAAAAAAAAAACTCATCCGAGCAGTTGCCATGAAAATCTTTTTAAAACAGAGAGAGGGAAGTCAAGTCATGTCGGTGAGAAAGTGACTTGAGATGAAGTGCCAGGTTAATATCGATTATATTACAGACCTTTCTTTGGATTTTGTCAAGAATCTCTAGATGTACAGCAGGAGCACCAGATCAGATATTGCAACAATATTCAACAGACCTTGTTCGATTATTACGCGAATATTGGGACACTTTTTTTATCAGCCACCTTGATAGTAGGGAGAACGGTCTCTCTGTGGTAATTAAATGAAAACAGTTTTGGTTTGAAAACGATGAAATTTACAAGGCATTTATTGCCTCGGTTAATCACTGATTGGAGGTCATTTTCAAGAGAAGTTACAAGGTTTACTTTGTCGGATCTGCTGGGATTACTACTGAGAGAAAATTAAATGGTCGTGTGATCTGCATAAATGCCTAGTTGGGGATTGATGATATCAGGGAGATCATTGATGAAGATCAGAAACAGCGTAGGTCCAAGGATAAAATCCTGGGAGATACTGTTAAAATATATCGATAAAAATTCCATTATAGAATCATTTAGTTGTACCAACTTCAATGGTTGGTTGACGATCAGATTCTTTAAAAAATATGGTAAATATCTTCATATACTATTGAGCTACAAACTGCTTGTATTTTAACAAATGCTATGTACTAATTGTGCATAATGAATTTACTGTACCCTGTAACGTCTAATATCCTGTTTGGCAGTGCATTCAAGAGAATCTATCCAATGATAAAAAAGAAATCTTATTGGTTGTGTTGGTTGGTTGTTTTTGTTTGGCTGCATATCAACCTCTATGAGTTAGTTAATTCCGAAATCTAAATATTTTGTACACAACTGTATTTTTTTTTTTTTGTAGACTATAATGTTTTTCCAGTGATACAAGACGTACTAATTAACCAATAGCTGGGGGATGAAGAGGTGGATTCATGCCTTTCCCAAGGGCACATTTGAGAAAGTTTTCAGTGAAACGGGAACTTGCCAGGAAACTAGTACTTATAATTAGAAATAGTCAGTTGACATTTTTAGGATAGACAATGAGGAAAGAAGACCTAGAAAACGTAACACTCACAGGGCATAATGAAGGCAAGACAAGAAGGAAGGAAAAACTAAAAGTAAACCATTTAATTGTGTATGGATAACAAAACAGGAAGAAAGAGAGATAGTAAAGGTCGAGAAGATCGTGGAGAGTCATGATCGTCCAAATTTTGAAAATTATAGTATAATAAATATTTTAAACTTCTTAAAATATTCTTGTTATATCTGAGGATAATTGTATATCCTTGTATTGTAAGGAAAACGCATATGTAAGACATTTTGCAGTAAAAATAGTTTGAGAAAAAAAAAGTGATCGTATATCAACTACGAAGTTCAACTAATCTGTCAAAACTACACTTGACATCTTAAGTCAATGCTAATTCGGCTCAGTGTTCCACAAGGCAATTTAAAACTGATCTAATTTATTAGTTATTTAATAATAGGCTGTTTGGGTTTTACTACATTGAGATATGACTTGTCTGGTGGATACTTCTTGAAGTATCATTAACAATGTTTATTGGATTAATTTGTTAATTTTACTCACCAAGCCAAAGCGCATTTAATTGATTCAGCGAAGTGAAAATAATAGAAGTGGGATTGGGAATTGGTTATCATGAAATGCTCTTTATTCATATTAAATTTTCCGACAGACTTTTGACATTTAAATGATGATTGAATGCAACTAAATGAGTGGCGATAATATATCAGTTGATATTTAGACGCGTAGACATAGATAGGTAAAACAGAAAGCATACAAATATCTGCTCACACACGCACGCACGCACACACTCACACACACAGAAACCATCGCACAAACACACACACACACACACACACACACACACACATATATATATATATATATAGTCTAGTTTATGGGTCTTCTTCGTCACTGAGGTACAGTTGGAATGACGTTTGCGTTGTATCGAAACGGTCCGGGTTCGATTCTTGGTAGTGGATGCGCACTGCTGATGAGTCCCAGTGCTTTCTGCATTCTGTTGAGGATTATTCTAGGCTCGACGAATTATGATAATCCTAAATCCTCCAAATAATCACGTTATATATATATATATATATATATATATATATATATATATATATATATATATGTGTGTGTGTGTGTGTGTGTGTGTGTGTGTGTGTGGTGTACGATTTAAATCTACACATATACCCCTAGAAGTACATCCCACATAATGGTAAGAAATTAGTGTCAATATTATCTTCATCTCATCATTATATAAGAGGTATTTGTGAGAGGTATTTCTGCTGCATCATATATATATATATATATATATATATATATATATATATATATATATATGTGTGTGTGTGTATATATTCATTTATATATATATATATATATATATATATATATATATATATATATATATTCGTTTATATATATATATATATATATATTAATTTATATATACACTTGATCTGAGGATCGTATCGAAACGCAAAACTGATAGCCATAATGCTTTGTCGATCGCTATGTCCATACTTTATATATATATATATATATATATATATATATATATATATATATATATATGTGTGTGTGTGTGTGTGTGTGTGTAAAACATTGCCTAATCACATTCGTTTATTAGACATTGAATTGTATCACATCAATTTCCATGAACGTGCCTGAGTTTTCTATTAACCTGATGAGTAATCATGTATCTGAGCCGATTAAAAATATTGATAATAATTACTTGAAGAGGTCTTAGATTTTACTATTCAAATAAACTAAGTGCAACATAATAATTTTTATTTACGAAGATATACTGAAAATTTCTTGGCCAGATTCACATCCCCAAATCTTACTAAATAACAAAGCATCAGAATTGTTAAATCTTATCTTGGTAAGGCCGAGAACATTTCAGTATACAGTCATATAAGTCCAAACAACATCGGACAGAGAAGCCTATATTCGATTAACGCAAAATGCCAAGTACCTGAATAAATTATTTTATTAATTTATATGTTAATATCTGTTTATTGACATTCTATAACATAACAACAGTCAATTTGCAAAACTTGAGAGGGTATATTTATTAATTTACATTTAGTTTAAAGGTGTTTTGGTAGTGAAACTTGTCCAATAATTCTCTGCGTTTAGCTTAAAACAATCGTCAATTTTAAAGGGACTTATTATTTTACTGTCACTAATACTGGCTCTAAATATATCTCGTTTGCCTTTCTTATCTTTTCAGTTGTGTGTGTCGCTCATTTTTTATGAAGGATTTAGCCTCGTACCATCTGTTCCATTCGATGTCTTTATGTTAATGACAAATATACTGTTTTGAAATCACTTTTCATGTACTTCTTCATTGTAATGTTTACTTAAAAGGTCTTAGTTTGTTTGCCTTTATATCTTTACGCATTGTTCTTAAGACTTTACGGCTAAACGGCTATGTCACGTTGAAACAGTGGTTCTCGTCCAATCAGTGAAGTTAAGCAACCTTTAATCTAGTCAATACCTAGATCAGATGTGCGGGTGGTGTAATAAGTAATCGAAGGGTCGATTTCGAATTCTAATCAGATTCGTTATCTTCACTTACGTGCAAATACCCCTTGGAAAACTATGATCCACCTCTTCCCCTCTCGGGTACGGGTTAAATAGTAAGATTTCTATCAGACAATCATTATTATCTCCAAAACATTCTTACAATCTTAAAAATATGTTTCAGGTTTAAATAATCCCCAAAAAGGATGATAAACCGTAAAAAAGATCAATCAATCAATATATCTCTGTACTTGTTTATTTTGTTTTCATTCCTAAGTTTCTTCAGATATTTTTCTTGTTCATTCGTTCAGAGAAAATCTGAACATCACAGACGGGATCAGCTATTGGTGGAACATTATTTGACACGTAGTTGGTGGTTGGTATTAAAAGGAGAGAATGTCTTATAGCTGAACAAATGCAACCATTTATTTTACTATAAAGGAAAGGAAAAGCACAAATTTCCTCGCGTAGAAATTAGTCTGTAATAATATTTCAGGCATCGTTTTTAGGTTCGTAACCTGGCACCTAGCTATTAGCAATTTCCATTTATCAATTTTTTTTACATTGTAATAATAATTTTATCTGATTATTATTCAACGCTGAATTAAGTGAATCAACCAGGTGAATTGTATTAAAAAATAAATATTTCTTGATAAAAATAATTTTTGATCTTTTCTGTTAATTCACCCGAAAATAAAAAGAATTTATATTTACTAAAATTCACACTAAATTCTTCTTGTGTTAACCTTAGCGATCGGCCTAAAAGTGGCCGATATGGGTTCACTATTTTTAAGTGTGAGGTCGGCATTCGCGTTCACCCCGACAAACAAGTTAAAAACATATTTTTCTTTTTTTTTGTTTTTAACATGTAAGAAATTCCTTGTAAGTACATCGAATATCATCCGCACTTATGAAATGCGAAGAACTCCCTGATTTTTGACAATTTTTCATTTAGAAGGTTGGAGTTGTTTCGAGGCAAGCTAAACAAATTTTGAATTATAATTTTTAAAAAGTACCAAAAATTTAATTAAAAGCAAACTTTGATTGAAAATTTATAATTTCAAAAGAATGCCAAAAATTTAATAAAAAAACAAACTATGATTTAAAATTTATAATTTCTAGGGATGAATTAATATTTGCAATAACTAAGTTTACGTTATTTGGTATGAATTGACAAAAAAAATCCTATTTTTTTTTTCCAACATTAAACTACGGACTTGTTGCACCTATGCATATATAATGTATCCATACATTTGGCTTATTAATTGTTGCAAGTATCTATATCTATAAAAGGCAGGATGTGTGTGTGTGTGTGTGTGTGTGTGTGTGTGTGTGTGTAACGAATGCATGGCCGCAATTTTCGACGGATTTGCACCAAAATTTACATGGACATGCTCCAAGTTAGCGGGAAGGCCAAAACACTATGACAGTATAAAGATACATTTTTACCTGTTTATAGTAAAAATACGAAAAATACCTATTTATAGTAAAATAGCTAACAATACATTTTATATCAAAATGACCAACAATACATTTTAATACATTTAGTTTAAGCTATACAATTCATCCAATCAATCAACATGAAAGGGCTCTTTCATGACATCAGTTCATATAATATCCTACAATTTCTTCAAAACTCTATCTATAAAAGGCAGGATGTGTGTGTCGGTGTAACGAATGCACGGCCGCAATTTTCGACGGATTTGCACCAAAATTTACATCCACATGCTCCAAGTTAGCGGGAAGGCCAAGACCAACTTTGCATTTCCCAACTCCCATCGATAGTCGAAATAATCGATTTTTTCATGCTTCTACGGCAATTTTCATGTAGTTTGCAGCCATTTTCTACTGGCCAGAGTGAGAGCCAATAGCTGGCTGCCACGAATAGGCAGGAAGATTCTATTGGCCATCGTGAGAGCCAACAGCTGACTGACACGAATGATAACTAGCATGCTAGCATGCAAAAAAACCTCGATAACTGCATTCGTCACAAGTGGGAAAAATAAAAATCTGCATGGCACTTTACAACAATTGGCTCATTCGCTTGCTTAAACTCAACGTTGATTCTGAACTGGGTTGGGTGTAAAAAAAGTATTTGGTTTTTCAAGTTACGAGTCCTTTTTTAAAGCTGATCGTTTTGTGTTCATTTTGTTTAGTTCTTTTTTCGTAACAGATTTAATGTTTAGTATAGAGCTTAGAAAAAAATCGCAGTGTGAAATAGGGAAGAAGTAAGGCATGTAGCAACATCAGCCCGGCAAAGGGCACTCCTTTAAAGGCAAGGAAAGGCAAAAATATTTTAAGTCAAGTGATAGCGATTGCTGTATGAGTCGTACGATTTTTGAATCAAGCACGGGCAACGCCGGGCCATGCTGCTAGTTAAGTTCTAAAAGTTAAATGAATAAGAAGTGTGGGAAAGATCCATGTGTAGATAAATCGAGAGAAAGAGAGGAGGAGAATAATTTATGAACAAATCGATCATTTCAGGGGAAAATAGGACAAAATAGAATAGATTTTTGCTCTTGACTGATAATGTAAAGCTGCCAATTCAATATATTTTCTACACTAACCTTATCATAAGAAAATATTGCAATGTCTCCTCGAATAATTCAGCGACACAGAAGATGAAGACAATCTAGAAAAGATTCTACTACCATGAAAAACTAAAAAATACCTGATAAAAAATGGCTGATAAAAAAATAGCATGAAACTATTTTTTGCACGTTGTTGAATATGGGATTACAGACAAAAATTCTGAACGTGCTGAATTGATTTCTTCCATAGGTTTAAAGATTTTGCCGCTAAGATGGTTTTCCACTGATCTGATTAAATGCAATTTTTGAGATGAAAAGTCCAATGACGAAAGATACTGGGGTTGATCTTCCTGGCCTAAAGATTTGATTTCCTCTTCAGTTTATTTCACCGACTGGAGAATTACATTATGATTCTGTAAAATGGCACATTTTCTT
>CAHIKZ030001813.1:5297500-5412500 GCA_903632075.3 Acanthosepion pharaonis
TAAAAAAAAAAGAAAAGAAAAAGATGAAACGAACCCCTGCACACAAAACAATATTTGGAAATAGTGTTTTAAATCTTAGATTCGAATTTCAAAATTTCCCCTCTAAGTTTAAAACGTAATTTTAAAAAGGGTCCATATAAATTAATATGTCGTTTATTCATTGACATTTTTCCTATGACTGAGTAGAGTTCGACTGGGTGCTCCCTTCTGTTAGCCTTGTGCCACAACTAAGTTACGCATAGAAAAATAGGGAACCTCGAAGTGGTGTAATGTTTGTCTATGCTAAGAATATTGCTGCCACATATGGTCCGGTACCCCTTCTACTTACCTTGAGCTCTTTGATAAAATCTCAAGAAGAATCATTAATATTAGTGGTCCTGATCTGGCATCTCAGCTTCAGTCACTTTCCCACCACCATAAGTTTGCCTCTCTGTGTCTTTTCTATAAATACTTTCTATAAATACTTTCATAGTAATTGTTCAGATGTGCTCTTCGCTATGGTACCTAGACTTTTTTAATTTACGCGCAGTACTAAACTAAGCGTCGAGATTTCAACAATTTACAGTTGAGCTGGCTAGATGTAGCCGTAAATTTTATGCTGACAGTTTCTTTTCTCGCACTTCTGGCCTGTGGAACTCCCTTCCGGCACCATACAGCCAACTTTAATCTGGAAGAATTTAAAAGCAATGTCAATCGCTATCTATTATTATTTTCTCTTCATGGTCATTATTACTGTTTCTGTTCCTAATTCTACCACGCCGTGTAAGCCATTGTGTCTTAGTGGCTTATTTGCCTTGGATGGGGTAAAACCGATTAAAAACATATGTTAAGTAGGAGCTTTTAATGTCCGCCTTCTGTTTCTTCCTCGATTAAATTGCCGCGTTTGAAGATATAAAAAGATGCACAGGCAAATTAGGCGTGCCCTAATTTTGGCATGATAAATGCAAAAAAAATGACTCCATGTTTAACATTCCAAAACATTCCAAAATCACCTAGAGTAAATAAAAGCATATTCTCTCTTCGTGTGCCATGTCTCCTCAGGACGTAAGCGATCATGACTCTTCACAACTTTCTGTCTTTTGTAGCTCTTAATAAATTTTCTCTTTTTCTTATTCCTCCTAAACCCTGTACCGACATCCATTTACTCAAGCTCACTAAATATGTCTATGCGTTTTCCCCCTGTCTCTCTTGCCTTCACCGTCCTGTGTGTATCACATTTTCCAAGTCTTCCTTCCTTATTATGTTCACCAGAAACCTCAACTGTTTCTTCCCGATGTTAAATATGTTTCCTTTTTATTTCGATTTTCTCCAATACCACATCAGTGTTCACGTGCTATCCCCAGCATCCTTCTGTAGAGCCATATTTCTGTTGCTTCTAGACACATCTTCATCTATGATGAGATTGTCCAACACTCTGCCATACAATAGGAGAGATACCGCGTAACAGCTTTGTGCTCTTTTCCTTCTTTCTGCTACTACTAATATTAATAATAAATATAATAATAATTTAAATAATGTTTTATGGAGTCGGGTTAGGTAGAAGTGACCGTCTAAATTAAAATTATAGCCTCCGGCAGTAAGCGTTAGACATAACGGTAGCCTGCTTAAAGCCAAAATTGCGTACATAAAGCGTAGTGTGATTTGTCTGTGTCATTTTTTTTGGAAAAATATGCCTTCAGGTTCTGTTTATTGTTTCAACTACCGTATATACTAGCGTATCATGCGACCTTTGAAGGCCTAACTTTGAAGCTAATTTGACTACAGTAAATAGATATATAGTTTGGTCAACGTAGTAGCCCGGGCCAGCAGTACATACGCTAATTTTCTATCTCATGTATTATGCTACCCTCTTAAAATTAGCCTCAAAATTAAGTCCGCAATAGTTGCGTGATACGCGAGTATATACGGTAAATATATTAATTCAACACCTTGAAGAATACATTTAAAGACTGTCAAAGTCCAAAATCTTTAATTGGAGCTATTTCTTAAGGAATTCAATCAATTTGCCAAATATTTTGTTAATTTTTCTAATCAGTCAAATATATCGATTGTTTAAATGAAAATATTTGACTAAAGTTAATGAACAAAATACTTTTAGGTCCTTATTGATATTATGCTAATATATAATACATTCTTCAACATGACTCAGATAGTTCTCAATGGACCATATTTTGAGATTACATATATTAATATTATAAATTTGGAACTACGCCTGCGTTTCAAATCATTGGATGTTTATTCAAAATTTCGATTGAATAAATCGTGTCCCTCGAGGGTGACATGATGCCTGAAGGTAGTCTATAATATATGGATGATTTAATTACACTTCTTTGTTTTCATCAAATAATTGCGCTGACTTCCTTGCCACCTGATTCCAGAATTTATATTGATTTAATGTATCACAAGTAATATGGCTCCAACTGTGTCAGTAAAAATCAAACACCGGTGTTCTAAATTCTAACTCCAGCGTTTTCCTAGCTTACGTATCAAAATTACTTCAATAAGCATTATTTTCATCGGCAAAGAAATGGTAAAACAGTCATGGAAAATTTAATTAATGCACAAAAACCAACAAAAAAACAAAAAAAAAACAATATTAATAATAATAATAATAATGACTTTACAATACACACAGACAGAACAATCAAAGTTAGTTGCCCAGACGTCGTGATCAGAGACCACAAAAACAGAATATCCCTTCTTATTGACGTGGCAGTCCCTGCAGACTGTAACGTATCGTTAAAGATCTTCATAAAACTATAAAAGTAAAAGGACCTTGGAATCGAAATCACAAAAATTTCACACTTGAGGACATCAACAATTCAGCAATTACATTTGGAGCTTTCGCTTTCTTTGGAAAAGGTCCCGATATTCTCATTGAATGTATCCCTGCTAGCCTAAGTTTTAAAGAAATATAAAAATTGTACTCACAAGTACAGCTCACACTTTACGAAAGGCTTTATCTATGTAAAATATGTGTGATTTTGTTTTCTTGTTTTGATTTTTTTTAAATAAATTCTCCATAAAAAAACTTCATGACCACATTTCTAACCTTAAGGTCTCTGGTCGGTACCCAGAACGAAATGAGTATACACAAGAAATGGAAGGAAATAATAATAATAATAATAATAATAATAATAATAATAATAATGATAGCGATGATTTTTCATGGCTTATATGTTCTCATAACCTCTTCAGCAGTCTAAGAATAGACATTAACACAATACGGTAGCTTCTGGTGCAGAATGAATAGGCATTTAGTTAACATCCCAAATGTCCACTAATTTCTGTATAGAATATTTCTTTGTATAAACAGCAGAGTGAGAACAATCTACTGACATGGAATAAATAATAAATTTAGTTTTAAATACAACAGACCCCTGAAAAAATACTTGCAGGTACAAGAGACATAATGTCCTTATACCAAACAAGATGAAAAGCTATTCATTCATGTACATTACTTTTTCAGGAAGTAAGCTCTTCACAACTTACTCTCCTTTGTGGGCGAACGGCCATACCAGGTTGAAACACCGGTTTTCGTACTGTCACCGATATTACTCACCGTTGAGCCGGGTCAGCACCTAGATGCCTGACCGCTTCGGAATACTAGATGCTGCGAGTTTGGATATGCAAATGGTGCAATTGATAATGGCTCGGAATTATAAATTGGAGAGCCGGGTTCGAATTCAAGTTGGATTTGTTATATTCACTTACGCACAAATACACTTGGGAATCAACCGCTTCTCCCCTAACTATGGGTTAATTAGTTTGACTTATATCACTACATCATTATTATCTTTTAAAGAAAATCTTACAATCTAAAAATATTTTCTGGTTTAAAATAACCTGCAAAGGTTTTATAAGCCGTAGAAAACCAATCAATGAAGTTCCTTTGTGGCTTGAAATTACTTTTAACATTTTACAAATCCCCGTTCTCTTTTCTCTGGCGTGCATTCACTCAAATTCATTAAATGGGTTACGCTCTGTTTATGTACTAGATATACAAAAGGCTAGATAAGCATTACTACCACACATATATTCTGTCCCTATACCCTCCTGCCGTATTATATCACAGAAATTTCAGCTATACCTTTTTTATTCTATGTATCAATATGGCGTGTAACTCATATCCTCTTTTATACTAGCCCATGTTATTCTTAGTATTCGTCAGTAGAATTACATCTCTTTCACTTCAAGTCATTTATACATTTCTGAAGAGATTGTGTAGAATGTAGTTCTATACAAGAAATTAGATATTACATAACAGTTACGTATTCTCTCTTTTTGGTTCTAAGGACATGCTCCTACCTTTTAATACTTTGCTTAGTTTTTGAAAGATATATTTCGCTATTCCATTTCGTATTGTGTTTCGACATTACCCAAGGTTGTTAAATTTCTCCATCTGATTGATTTTCATGTCCCCAATATGTAGTTCGTAACAAGAGCTATGTCTTTTGCTAACAATCACACATTATGTCTTCTTACATTTAATAGTCTTTTATTCCTGTTTATTTTTACTATCTGTTATGGGATCTTACGCATAATAATAATAATGGACTATTCCATACTTAATAAATACTGCGCCTCAGGAGTAGGCAAGTCGAGTCAGTCGTTCACTTCTGAATCGACTGTTCGGTTGAACTCTCTGCCTTCGGGCGGGGAGGAACCCGAACGAGGCTACGCCGAGGGGCGGAGTCTCGTTCGGGGAGGTAAACCGGCCCTGAGCCCGTTTATACGGGTTCAATGGGCATATTTTGGAGCCGAGCCCACGGGCTCGGAGAAACCACAATAAATAATCGACCTTGTGTCACATGATGCACCAGCGTAGTGGGGGGTGACTGAATATCGAGTCACTAGTTCAAGTCGAGTCAAGAGTCGACTCCGAGGCAGCCCGAAACAGAGTCGCAATTCAGACAATTACTGCAAGACATTGGAATAGTGATACTGGTCGAGACTATATTGTTCTCCCTACTAAACCTGATTGTTCATACTAACACTTCTACTTCTCTGTATATATTCCTGTTTGTAATATATCTGTGTTATTCCATACCTGTGTTCGAGTTCTTTATTGGTTCTACCTTGGACTATCACCGTGGTACAAGTAACCGGACCATAACACTATCTTAGCAAAATACAAGGTTCTCGTCTGAACTCTGATGACAAGCGGCGTTAAGCATGGCCAGTCAGGTAGATGGAAGACCGCTTGTTAATAACCGCTGTCATCAGGCAGATGGATCTTGTTAGCTTTTTGTGAACAGTCTAAGAGAATGACAAATTCACTGCTTTTGGTCATACCCAATCATAAAAAAAAAGATTTAAGAGTAAGCTCTGAGGTTAAATGTTTTCAACGCTGACGTCTGGATAAGACATCATCTATCATTTTGTCCTAAGCCGAAACGGAAGTGTAATCTAATGAGATTTGTATGAAAATATCAAACTAAGGATTTACAGACCAGAAGTGACCACCTCCAGACCTTGCGAATTAGTGTATTACATGACACCAGAGAAAGAATCAAGATAACTGCTTAGGTAAGCAAACAAAGCGGTGGCATGGCAATATGCCAGGCTATGTTGTTCGGATCTTGATCTAAAAGCGTTAAATACGGCTATTAAAAAGCCAATAACTTTGGAGAGAATTAACTCATGTTAATGCGCAATCTGTCATAACCGTAGGTAGGGCAAAGATGAGTCGTAATTCACATTTTCCGTTTCAGATTTCCTTTTTTATTAGTTATGGCCCCTCTCTCTCTCCCTCTCTCTCTCTTGTGCGCGCGCTCTCCCCCTCTCTCGCTATCAGCCAGAACGACTGTATTGTGTTTATCTAGGATCCAAGTCCGTTAGTTTTTTTTCTCTCTCTCTCTCTCTTTCGCATTCTCTCTTTATCATTCTCTCACGTGCTCTCTCTCACGTGCTCTCTCTCTCTCTCTCTCTCTATCTCTCTCTATCTCTCACTCTCTTCCTATCAGCCAGAATGACTAATTGTGTTTATCTCGGATCCAAGTCCGTTAGTATTTTTCTCTCTCTTTCTCTTTCGCATTCTCTCTTTATCATTCTCTCACTCTCTCTCTTTCTTTCTTTCTCTCGTGCGTGCGCTCTCCCTCTTTCTCTCTCTCCCTCTCTCTCTTCCTATCAGCCAGAACGACTGTATTGTGTTTATCTAGGATCCAAGTCCTTTAGTTTTTCTATCTCTCTCTTTCGCATTCTCTCTTTATCATTCTCTCTCTCTCTCTCTCTCTCTCTCTCAATCCTTCCACCAAGACGGCTGTATTTGTTTATTTTGTTAATTTAAGATCCAAGTCTGACAATTCATCTCTCTCTCTCTTTCTTTCTCTCTCTATCTTTCTCTCATTTTCTCTCTCACTCTCTGTATTTGTTTGTGTTAATCTAGGATCCAAGTTTGGTAGTTCTTCTCCCCACTCTTTCACTGTCTCACTTTTTCCCCCTCTCTTCAGCTGAAACGATTGTATTTGTTTATTATATGCTACTCCCTCTATCTTCCTCTCAGTTCTTTTCTCTTTTTCTCTCTTTCTCCTTCTTCTCATTGTCTGTGGTGTTTATTGATGCGATGAGAAAATATTGCTCATCTTTACATGTTATTTTCTCCTAAATTCCTTGTAATTCTGTGTTTAGGGGCCATTTCTTTTTCATATTTTTTACTTGTAGGAACAATTCCTGGGTTAAATGTCACGAATTGCGCCTTGCTTTCCCATATTTCTAAGGTTTGCTTCCTGCAGTACCAAATGAATATCTTACTTTTGAAGTGATAATATATAATTAATTTCTTACCAGCTTTCTTTCATATCCTACAAGACTAGCCATCAATCAGAGAATGGCGACTCCATCCCTATAGGAATAGGAAAACATAAAAACAAAAACAAAAAACGCAGCCCCAACTAAGAATCTAATCAGCTGCCATTAGAAGATGATATGAATTCTCCTGCGGACTACCTCAGTAACACGCGAGGGACATAAAGTACAAATGTGATATTTGATTCCTATTGATTAGGATATTGGTTTTTTTTTAACCCTGCGTGAAATACAGCTATATTGGAATATAGAAAGAGCTATTGTATCAGGTATAATCAAGCCTAACCTACGGAGTTCAGTCGGTTGCCTACGGTAACCGATATTAATTATATAATATGATTACGAGCAGAGGGGTTTGTAAAATAATGCATTATACGGCACAGAAAGATTAACGTACCATTCTAAGAATATGAACGATTT
The DNA here is from genome assembly GCA_903632075.3 of Acanthosepion pharaonis. Taxonomy (NCBI): domain Eukaryota; kingdom Metazoa; phylum Mollusca; class Cephalopoda; order Sepiida; family Sepiidae; genus Acanthosepion; species Acanthosepion pharaonis. The sequence goes on from CAHIKZ030001813.1 coordinate 5,304,728, forward strand.
TAAGTTGCATAAAGTTCAGCTTTATCTATTCAACTGCATCTGATTGTTCTAAATTAATATATTGCCATTTCAGATGTTTCAAAATTTATAATGTATTCTCAACGAAACTAAAACAAACAATTTAAACAAACATAAAAAGTAAATGTCACATTTATCTGTCATCCGAAATAACGTAGCCTTTTTTGTTCCATTTTTGAGGAATGGAAGAAAACATATTTAGAGCAATAATAGAAAAAAATAAGTCGATTGTGGGTGAAAAAATTATTTCCCACCCTCCAACTACTCTCTCCCAGTCTGAATATGGCAAGCCCCTCACTGTTCTGTCGTCACTTTCATAAAAAGGGTTCGGACGAACTTCATTTCACGGCTAGGATCCGCCATGCCACTCAAATTGTAGCAAACCATCTTCATCACTTCCGTTACGTATTTCATTGGTGAGAATTAAGTTCCACTCGAACAGCTTCTTCTCGCGTGCCACTGCCCTATGGAAAAGACTCCCAAGAGGATGTTTCCCCGATTGCTACAATCTTAACCTGTTAAAGTCTTGGGTTAACGATTATCTTCCCATCCTATCTGCATAAACTGCTTCTTATTCTGTAATTCTTTACCTCGAATGACCCTGGACCTTGTACAGGGTGAATTTCACTGTAAAAAAATAGGACTCATGCATTTCAAAATGGGAAAGTAAAAAATTAAAAAAATGGATTTTATTGCAATAGAATTAAGTAAACTAGAAAATATTAACAAAAAATGGAGACTAAATAATATAAACAATGGATTGGACACTAAAGACACGCTCGAATCTTCCAAAAGAATGAAAATTATACTTACTAAGAAGTAATTGATAAAACCAGACTATAGGGCATAGAATTAGAGCTAAGTAAAGGGACTTCGAAAGAATTATTTGGATGGTAAATGTTTAAAAATGATAACCTTGTATTGAAATAAAGCGAAATAAATAACTATATAGATTACAGAAAAAAAAACACTTTAAAAAAAAATCATGTCCTAATAGCTACAAAATTAAATTGTCTTTAGAATGGACAAGTTTCAAAATGGATGACAGGAAGTAGAACTAGCGCTATTCAGACGGATGCATAATCAGAATAAGAATTGAATATCAGATTTATACTTTATGTCCCTTGCGTGTTACTTAACTAGTCCACAAAAGAAAACAACTATAACAAGGGATTATAGATAGATAACTTGACTACGACTGACGCGGGATATTTATATCTTTATAATAGAAAGAAACAGTCGACAGAGAGCAGATTAATGAAACCAGAAAAAATAAGATGGAAAAAAGAGCCAAATGAGTAAAGAATATGATTAATGATTTATATTTTGACCAAATTATTTAAAACGAAACAGCTGTCTATTAATCACGCGAGAGAACCCTTTCTAGCTTCCATCAGCAGGGCTAATCCTAACCTCGAAGAGAGGGACTCATTGCACCTTTTCGGGTTAATGTTTTCGTTAGCATGAAGTGGAAAGATTATATCGAATAATCTGCTAGGAAAATTGGTTCTCTGTGTCGTACTAGACACTTTTTCTCGTCTGAATCTATCTTACATATTTATAAGTCTACCATTCATCCATACGTAAAATATTACTACCGCATACTGTCTGCTGCTCCTGCTGTATATTTAGAGATCCTTGATAAAATCCAAAGAATAATCTACAATGTCATTGGTCCTGACCTAGTATTTGAAAGTCACTTTGCCACGGCCGTAATGTAGCTTCACTGTGTTTTTCTTTAAATACTTTCATATTATTTATTTGTTCTGGTATTTCATATGATTTGTCCTGATTAACTTTCCACTAAGGTACCAAGATTCTATGAATTTAAGCTCAGTACTAGATTGGAGGAAAGATCTCATCAATTTATAGTTGGGAATTCTAGATGAAACCGTAATTTCTATGCTAAGAGTTTCTTTTTCCGTATTCTCGCTTGTGGAACTCTCTTCCGACTTTTTACTTTCCAGTCAAGTTTAACCTTAAAAAATGTCAATCATTATTTTCTGTCTTCTTAATTTCTGTTCTTTTATTGTTCTCTCTCCTTAATGTTTTTCTTATATTCTTTCACACTCAGCAATCACCGTGTTAGGCGCTTTGTGGTCTTTCTTCGAGTGAATGATTAAAAAAAAATGATGATAAATCAAGCTGGAAAACAAACATTGCCCTGGAGGGACTAATTACAAAAAGAAAATATACAAATCTATCAAATCTTTTAATGCCTTCATATATCCAACATAAGACGAGTTTCTCAAAAAGACTCGCTATCTTGACTATTATTATTATTATATATTTGATACTGCTAAAGTATTGAGAAAATTTTGATAAAATAAATAAATATAAAATTTCGATAAAATAAATATCAGGAAAAATTGTGGTCGTCATATATCTTACTTATTATAAAACTAGGTTGTGTGTGTGTGTGTGTCTGTAACGTTTATATATTGAATCGGATTTCCTACATTTTTCAACCGATTTCGACAAAACTTCACAGGACTACATAAAATTACCTTGTGGTGGTTCTAACAGCGCCAGAATGGGAAAAATACAATTGTTTTTGCACAAAATCAATTTGAAAACACGATTAAGAGACATCGTGAGAATGGAAGGGGGACAACTCACATCGGGTTATTAGATTTCCTACATTTTTCAGCCGATAAAACAAAAATTCACTTTTTTTTTTTGGCAGGTAGTGTTTCTTATTCTCTTGCACACTTTTTTCTTTATTTTTAATATTCAGAATGCTTTAAAAATTCCATTTACAAGACAATTGTTTATAATAAAATTCTATTCAATCGGTAGAGACTCAAAACGATTGAAAACAATGTTTTTGTTTGAGTTTGGGTTTGACCAATTCGTAAAAAAAAAAAAAAAAAAAACTAATTAAGACATGCGTGTACGTCAACCTTAAACAATAATCTTTGTCAATTTTATTTTTCAGTCTTTATGATGGTGGATACTTGATCTATCTCTTACTGTTATATCCCCGGAAACGCCGGGCTCTACTGTTAGTATATATATATATATATATATATATATATATATATATATATATATATATATATATATTCGTATATTTAATATCTCAACGAAAATATATGATTTTTTTTTTTTTTACTAATTATAGGTCTTAGACCTGAATTCTTAATCAGCACTTATGAGTTACCTTTGTCAGGGAACTGTTGTACTTTTGGCATAGTCTTTTAAATGTAATTAGGCATTAACAGAGACCGTTCCAATCAAACATTACTTATAATTTTTTATAGAACACTAAGAGTTTTTGTATTTAGGAACGTCACAAAGCATTATGATCAGACAAAATTGTAATGAAATTAAGTGTTGTCGGAACAAATGAAATAACATTCTTTTATATAACAAATCAAAGAAAAGTGATAAGCATACAAAAATAAGATGAAATGAGTTACTTTTCAACAAGCTTAATTAAATGCAAAAGTCTTTCTGTATATTGAAAATATTCAAGAGTGAAATTGTTCAAACAACGAATGTAGTTTGATCAGTTTTGAATTATGATTCGTTAAGTACTGGAAGGTATATATATATATATATATATATATATATATATATATATATATATATATATATATAAAGCTATTGACATATTTGACTTTGTTAATTCTACAGGGTGGTCCTAAAGTCTTGTCGCCCCTACATAATATAAATTTCTATTTAAGATGGCTGACACGAAAATAATGGTGTTCATACAGATCATCGAATAAACTGAAACCAGTACACGTGTTTTATATTATTGTATTATTGTTCTTTTATTGTTTTCATTATTTTTGGTAGGGGTGACAAGACTCTACGTTTTAGCTTAGTTAACCGCTTGGGATTTGTTCTTTGGACTGGAAACTTAAAGCACTGGACAATTTTTTTCACCCTGATCAGACGTTTCTAGTTCTTTCGTTTTTTCCAATTATATATATATATATATACACACAAAAGCATGAACATTTATATATGTTTACGTAATTCCTGTCTAAATTTCTGACGTAAGGCGTTATAATTATTTATATTGTTTATATCCAGACTATTGTGCTCTCTTTTGTTGCTGTTATCACAATGTTTTGACCGTTGTACTATCTGGCCTTCATCAGGTATATGACTACTGGGTAACTTACAAGGGATTTTAAACTGAACCCTTTACGTGGGTGGACTGTTCTCGCTCCACTGTCCGGTCTTATTTATAGTACTGGTCATTTTTTACTCGCCCTGTTTCCACTGAGTCCATTACACATTACCCGGGACAGGGATTGAAATCACGTTTGCTATATCGCCAGATTCATGAACCAATACCAAGAAATATTCATAAATATATGATTTGTTTTTTACGGTTTGTCAACCATTTGATAATTATTTAGAGCTGAAAAATATTTGGGTTTTGAGAATAATTCTTTCTTTACGTTCAAGCGATCTAGAAGAAAGAAAGAGAAGACAGAAGAAAAAAAAAAGGAGAAAAATAAATAATACGAAACCAGGTCGCAAGCGAGCACTCACACGCTCGACTGGCATATAACAGATGTCAAAAATATCAGGTCAAACACCTGACCTATTTCCGTGTCCACGAAAAATGGAAGTTTGTTATCAAATGGTTGAAGAAACAAAGTTTAGGGACAATGGAAAAAATATGATAGGTAACAGGTGGGAAGTTTATCTAAGGATATGAAGACAAACCATTAATACGAAAACACAGGCAATTCCAGAATTGAAAAAAAAGCCACACAAGATGATGTTGGCTGAAAATGTTTTTTTGAGATAATGAAGATTTTTGTTATCAAGCTTCGAAAAAAAAAAAAAAAAGTGAAATATTTTTATTCGTTCACGAAAACGCCACCCAGTCTGAGAAATCCCTTTCTTAGGTCGTATCCAATTAGCGATAAACTGCTTGACAAATACCACGTGTTAAAAAACCGAAGGTGTCATCGCAGTCGCTCATGACAAGGGCAATTTAAATTTTTATTTTTTTTAAGCAAGGTGTTTCTTCGCCCAGAACAAAGCCACGGATTGTCCACGCCCGACTAAAGACGTCATTGGCTGGATGGGATCACGTGGCACACGAAGGAGGAGGAAAAATACCCGACCAGGACCTCATTGGGAAAGCGGTCACATGACACACAAAGGAGGAGAAAGATACCCGACCAGGACCTCATTGGCTGAGAGCGGTCACGTGACGCACGAGGAGAATCGGTCGACGCCCTTGTCAGAGGTGTAAGTGTGAGGGGCCGATACGAGGAAGCGGGGAAGCCGGTATACGCCCTCAGAGACACAATAAGGAAGTAGGAGGAAAGTGAATTACCGAAAATGGAAAATCCCTAACCAGAAATAAGAAGGGTGGATACGTATTTAGAATTATCAAGAAAACCCTGGCGCCGACAGACCCACCCCAGTTTTGACTGCGTCAATAAAAGCGGGACCCCAACCGACAGAAATCAGTTTTGCGCCGCGGACGGCGAGGGAGATCAGCCGCGGACGGCGGGCCGGATTCGTTCCCCCCCCCCACTAGCGGGCAGGAGAGGCCAGCTCGTTTGGCCGAAGTGAAGCAGTTCGTTTGGCCGAAGTGAAGCAGCTCGTTTGGCCTAAGTGGAGAAGTTGGAATCAGAGCAAGCCGAAGAGAAGAAGTTAATTCGCGCACTGACGGCGGAGATGAGTGACCAATAATTCAGACTCTGAAGAGAAGATCAGCCGCGGACGGCGAGCGGATTGGAGTTTGAGCCGTGAACGACAAGCAGAGATGAGCGCCCAGTGTTGAAACCGCGTCAAGATAGCTGACCAAGATTCACGCACACTTCTGGACTCTTCTTCAACCAAGAACAAGTAGTTTGAAGAGCGACTTAGAATCAGACCACAGAAATAAGTTTTTTTCGACTTTCGTCCAAGGACACGCCGAAACACAAATTTCTTAGAGAGCAGACAACTGGAAGCCTTAAAGTTGCCTAGTAAAAGCGTCGTGCCACAATCCACAGAACGGGTCGGGAAGTAGACATAGTCCTATGTACCGAGCAAATAGACATAAAAGTTTGTTACCTTTTTCTTGATGCGTTGGACCTTGTGAGTTTTTATTTTTTTTTTTTTTTTTTTATACATAATTGTGTGTTATCACCCCCGTTAGACTCAACTTGCATTACGGCCCCAAGCCCTGTTTGATCTCGTCTGTCTAAGATCAAGTCACAACGTGGGTAGGCAGACCGGAGATCAGTGCAGTTACCCTGGTAACCAGGCGTTGGAAGCGGGTTGAGAACGACGAGGCTGGTATCAATCTAACCAAAGGGTTAGAACGTCACGTTTGGAGCAGCGAGGAGCGAACAGCTGACGCCGCGACAAAAGACGTCACAACTGGTGCTGTCCGTGACCAGGATATCAGAGCCTGGGGAGCACGTGACGTCACAATTGGCGCCGCGAACGGGATCGAACGACACAGTCGACGCTGCGACCGGGGGACGACGTCACAAATGGTGCCGTGACCAAAGGATCAACCCTGAGACAGCCACGTCACGTCACATCGATCGACCGCTGTTGCTGAGAAATTTCAAATAGGACTCAAAACGACCCGGGACCGAAAGGAACGAGAACAGAATCGTCTGTAAGGTAGGACACTTTATTTTATTTCCCAACCTCGATTGTTGCTGCGTAGATTGTCTTTCTCTTTAAATATGTCGGACTATGATTCAGATAGAGCAGTGGGGGGGGATGAAGAGGGAGTAAGACAAGGGTTGTCAGCTGACCTAAGAAGGCTGTTAGGTGGACCGAGGGTCCCAGCATTTGACGGCAGCAGGGGAAAGACTTCAAAAACTGGCTGGCAATCCTGGAGAAGAGCCGAGTTATTTACGAACTTTCGGACCACGAAACCCTGTATTTGGCATACGATGCCACAAAAGGGAAAGCGTCTGAATTCGTGAAGGAGCTCTTGGAGAGTCAACCCCACTTATCTTGGGAAAGGTTAAAGGGACTATTGACCAAGGAATTCGCCGACGAGGGCACGGCTATAGAGGCCATGAGGGCCCTCCTAAAACTGACACAGCTGCGGGACGAAACCCCGGGAGAATTGGGGGCCCGAGCAGGAAGCTGTCATCATTGGCCTTCCCGGAAGTGGTCAGAGACAATGCGGTTATGCAGGCCCAACTAGCGGACCTGTATGTGGAGGCGCTAAGTGACGAGCGTGTTCGTCACGACGTGCTAAAAGAGGGACCGCTGAGACTGTCGGCAGCAATAGAGCTGGCCAAGGAGAGCCAGGGCGTATGGGAAAAGGTGAAGAGGTGTGGAAGGAAACAGATACTAAGTCAGGAGGCCGGAAGAAGGGGGGTAGGCGGAAGATCCCCGCGTGGAATCAGAAGGTTAAATTAGAAGTAGATCAGGCTGAAGTATGGGAAGAAGACCCCAATAGAAAGGCATGGTCGACCAGGCATGGCTTTTATAAGCCCACGCCGGGTCGATACGGGCTGGTCTGCTGGACCTGTGGGCATAAGGACCACAGGGCGGCGGAATGTCCGACGAAGTGGGGTTTGCCCCCAGACTTCGATCGTGACAGGTGCACCAGATGTGGTAAGAAAGGACACCTGGCCAAGTGGTGCGGGCTGAGGAAGGGTGCCCCACCGATATTAACAAAGAAGGCTGAGCCCAAGAGACCGGCCCAGGGAAAAGCCAGCGGGCCACCCCGGAATTAAGAGGGAGGGTGGCCCAGTTAAAAAGAAGAGAAATAAAAGCGTGGACCAGTGGTCGGGCGAACCGCTTGGATAGAGGACGGGTCCCCCGGGAGTAGACACAAGGCCAACCCAGTTGAAAAGGAAAAGAGCAAAATGTTGGACATGTGGTCGGGCGGGCCACTTTGCGGCAAGCTGTCCGACAAGAAGGTGCTGGTTTTGCAGGAGGCCAGGACACCTGAAGAGAAGCTGTATCCTTAGAAACAGCCGCGGGAGACTGGGAGAGGTCCGGCCGGGGTCGCCCAGGTGCAGGGGGCGCAGGACTCCACCTCATGAGAAAAATGAAGGTGATTTATTACTACCGGCGCCTATGGCTGGGTTAACCCAAGGGTGGGGACCCAGGAAGAGGAAAGCTCAAGTGTTCTCTTCGCTAACGCAAGAGAAAGAACTATCCTGTAGAGCGGAGATAGGGGTAGGGCGATGAGAGCTCTGGTGTACACAGGAGCATCTGTGACATTGATGAGAGAGGAAACATACAGGCGGGTGAAACGGAAGAGAAGGTTACGGGAAGCGGACATAGAGGTCACGCAAGCAGATGGAGCCCCCTGAAGATAAAAGGGATGGTGAGGCTCCCGGTGAGGATTGGGAAAGTAAGAAGCACCCAAAATTTTTACGTAACCCCCGACCTGTGTACGGAGGCAATCTTGGGAGAAGATTGGCTCCGGAGCCAGAGGGCCCAGATCGAGTTTAACCCCACTGTGTTGGTGGTGAATGGCGAGAGAACGCCATTGGGATGCCCACCAGAGGAAGAGATAACAATAGTGGTGGAGGAAGATGTAAAGATACCCCCTAGGACGGCGGTGTCGGGAAAGGGTAGGTTAATGTCAGGAAAAAAGGGTATGGGGAGAGGACCCCTGCAGTTGGTCCCTGTAGAAGGAAAGGGCCTAGAAGAGAGCGAGGTAACCCTGTGCGAAACGGTGGTGGAGGCAGCCGAATTGGTGCCCATTATGATGGTGAACCAGGCCCAAAAGACTATAAAGGTTAGGAGAGGGAGGAGATAGGGAGAGCGCTTCCCCACGGACTCTGAATCGGGTGAGATTCGAGGAGGAACGAAGGAAACTTGTAGAGCAAACAGAAGGAATCGTAGACGAAGATATATTAGCACCGGATCAATTTAGAACCAGAGTGTGGGGTCTGTTGAGGGACAATCGAGATGTGGTAGCCCAGTCAGAGAAGGAACTAGGCCAGACCCACACAGTCAAAATGAAAATCGATACCGGAGATCACCCCCCTGTGAAATTAAAACCCTACCGGACATCTATACATAAAAGACCCCTTGTAGAAGAGGCGGTGGAAGAGATGTTGAAGCTGGGATGATCGAAAGATCGATCTCCCTTGGAGCTTCCCAATAGTAATAGTGGGTAAGAAAGATGGCGGGCACCGTTTCTGTGTAGATTTTAGAAAACTAAATTCTATATCGAAGCCGTTGGCGGTGCCATTGCCACTGATAGATGACATATTGACATTATTAGGGAAGGCAAAGTACTTCTCTACGTTGGACTTGAGGTCCGGGTATTGGCAGGTAGCCCTTGATGAGGCTGACAAGGAGAAGGCCGCATTTGCGTGTCACCTGGGACTGTTTCAGTTCAGGGTGATGCCATTCGGTTTAGCTAATGCCCCGGGAGTCTTCCAACAGCTAATGTCAATAGTGTTAGGAGGATACGAGAGCTTTGCCATGGCGTATTTGGACGATTTCTTTCGGAAACAGTGGAACAACACTTTTTCCATTTAAGACAAGTGTTGGGAAGGTTAAGAAAACACGGCTTAAAATTAAAATTGTCAAAGTGTCAGTTTCTGAAGGAAGAGACTAGGTATTTAGGATTTGTCATAAACGGAGACGGTATTAAACCCGACATGGATAAGGTAAAGGTCATAAGGGAAATGCCAGAGCCTAAGACAGTGAGACAGGTAAGAGGTTTTATAGGGGCTATAGGCTACTACCGACGCTTCGTCCCGGCATTCTCAAGAATCGCCATACCACTAGTAGCGCTGACGAAGAAATAGGCTAGGTTCAGGTGGACAGAGGACTGCCAACGGACATTTGATACATTAAAGGAACAGTTGACAGCCGTCCCACTGCTGACGTACCCAGACCTCAGCAAGCCCATGGTGCTATACACGGATGCCAGTGAGCAGTGTGTAGGGGCAGTACTTACCCAGCCGTGTCCCGATAAAGAAGGACCAGTGCCAGGCATACCAGAGGAAGTACCGATATACTTCCTCTCCCATAAGCTCTCAGAGACACAACAGAGATGGCCAGTAATAGAAAGGGAGGCATATGCCATCATGTATGCTCTCCAAAAACTGGACTACTATTTGAATGGTGCGGTCTTTACTATAAAAACAGACCACAAACCTCTGCAGTACCTATTGCAGGCAGAGTGGACAAATAATAAGAAAATTCAACAGTGGGCACTTAAGTTAAGTGGCTACCACTGTAAGATAGAGTATTTGGCAGGGAAGAAAACACGTGCGCAGATTTACTCTCAAGAATACCGAAACAACTGGAAGAAAGATCTGTAAAAGTAGAGCAGGGAGTAGATGATAAAGCCTATAGAATAGGAGTAATTAACTCTAATAAGCTAAAAGATCGCCCTATGTTAGAATCGGACGAAGAAGGGGACGCCCAGATAATAACCGATCCCTACTGGACAGAAGGAATTGAGAAGGAGCAGGCAGACAGTGAAATAGCTGCTCTGAGAGAAAAGGTGAAGGCAGGAGAGACCACCAAGTATGCCATAATAGAGGAAAGGCTGTATTATCTCTCAGGCAGGGATGAAGAAGTCAAGCCCAAGTTGTATGTGCCCAAAAGTTTAAGACCAGAGATATTGGAACAGTGCCACGAGAGGTTGGGTCACATGGGAATTGATAGGACATGTGATCTTATAGGAAGAAAGTACTATTGGCCCAAACTGTACGGAGAGGTCACTAACTATGTTCGAGCTGTGTAGTGTGCCAGTCGCAGAGCAGAAGGCAGGAAATGGCACCTTTGGAGGAAACGGACGTGCCAAACTTCCCCTTCGAGAAGGTGAGTATGGATGTATCAGGACCATATGGGGAAACTGCACAAGGAAACAACTATATAGTGAGTTTTGTCGATTGGCTAACAAATTGGCCTGAAGCATTTGCAGTACCAGACAAAAAGGCCAGAACTGTGGCCGGGTTGATAATAAGTGAAATCTTCCCTAGGTATGGCGCCCCTGTGCAATTGGTAACAGATAATGGCACGGAGAATGTGAACAGCATAATGAGAGAAGTTCTGACAGGTTTGAATATAGAGCACGTAAAAACATCTCCATATCACCCCCAAGGAAATGCTAAAGTGGAAAGGTTTCATAGAACCTTGGGAGATGTATTGGCCAAGCTGGTCAGGGAGAACACTGGAAATTGGGACTTGTATTTGACGCAGGCTCTGGCGGCCGTGAGGTTTACGATAAACGAAACCTCCAGATTTTCTCCTTACTTTTTTTGTTGTTTGGCAGAGACGTGGTCCTGCCTGTGGATAACCTACTGAAGCCCCGAAGAAAGTATATGGGAGAAGATCATCATCAACTATTGCTGGAACAACAACATAAGATATTTGTACAGGCCAGGAGAAGAATAAAAAGGGCCCAGAAGAAAAGAAATGAGAGAGTGAATGCTGAAAGAAAGGTAGTAGAATTGAAGGTTGGAGACTCTGTCTACTATAAAATCCACCAGAGAGAGGAAAAACTGGACCAGAGATGGGAACCGTACTACCGGATAGTAGAGCAGACGGGTCCAGTATCATATGTAGTATGGGATCAAGTGGCAGGACGAGCGAAGAGGGTTCATGCCAATGATCTGAAGAAGGCTGAAATAGCTAACCTGGAAATGAGCGAGCCGAGGCCTAAGAAGACAAGGACAAGGAAGGTAACTCTGGTTGAACCAGAAGAAATGGAGACGGAAGAAGATTCCGAAGAAGATGAGGAGATAGGTCGACTTGGCCAGATAGACGAAGCGATCCGAGTGACGGAGTTGGAACCCTCAGCGGGGATTAGCGATGTTCAGTCGTCGACTGAATCGGTGCAGAGAAGACCCTGTGAGGTCGCCATCGCACCCCCCATGTCCAAAGAAAAGGAAAAAAAAACGAGGAGATCCAATCAAGCAGTCGAGGGCTCTAAAAAGAGGCACCCTGAACAGGACGAAGGGCCCAGCGAGTGGGAGGAGGAGGATCAAATACCCCTTTCCCAGCTCAAGGAAAGGATAAGGAACAGGAGAGATTTAGACATAGAGTCGAGAGGTATTAAAGACATTCAAGGCGAAGACTCTAAACAGAAAGAAGAATCAGGGGATGAAGAAGAGGACAAAACACCTCCCGGACGGGAGTTAAACACAGAGAGAAGGTTAGAGGTTGAGCAGGAATCACCTCGGAAGATGAGATCAAGGAGGGTGAAGAACCCCAAATCTCAGTAGAACAAGAGGTCTGTGCAGAATAGAAGCATTCCGTGTCGACAGATAACGACACTGGCTCATCCAAAAACCTGCTGGCTGACTGCGGTGGATGTGGATGGAGGGGATGGAGTCGCGGGCTGCACCTCACAAGGGACGGAAGAAGATTATTGGCATTGTTGATTGGCCATCAGTGGTGTCATGAAGTACGACCTTTGGAGTGGGCGCCACGCGTTTCTGTCCGGGCCATTCTGTCTGCTAGAGGTTAGCTAGAGGAGGGAAGAGCTGAACTTAGTAAGAAATTATGAAATAATTGAGTGATGAGTCGAGCGAGACTGAGTGGTTGTGAAGAATAACAACAAGAGAATTTTGTTACCTTTCAGGAATGATCAAGATGAAAGGGTTGATGATGACGATGATGGTGGTAGCCACGCTGATGGTGACGATGGCGGAAGCTGGGAAGCGCAGCCGAAACACCATTTTAAAAAAAACGAGCGAAGTAATAATAACCAGGTCTAAATGGTTGATCACATTCGTGATAGATTTTAGTATGAGTCGCTACTAAATAAATTAGGAAACGAGCTAACGCAACTGGATGCAGCCCGGTTGAAAGTAGGACAAGATTATCCCAAGGAAAAAAAAGGGTATCTTAGTTTATTGCACTCCCCTAGAATCAGAGGCCACTATGATAGAGGCTCAATGGAGGGACATGCAAAACTACCTGAAGGGAATAGAGTTACTGCAGACGCGGGAAAGGAGATCAGTAGTTCCGATTGTGGGAAAAAGTTGAGTGTCCTGTTTGGAACAGTGACTGAAGATGACGTTAAATTCATAAGAAGGAAACTGGGAGAAGTGGAGGTAAACCAGAGGACGCTTGCCCAGGTGGCGAGGGAGAGTGTGACAATATTAAATGTGACAAGGTTAGAAGTGGCCAAAAAATAGAGCCAGAATCAATTGGTTAATAGACAACCTGGCAAGGTTGAGACAAGAGGTAATTAATAATACAGAAACTGTAATGATTGAATTACAGGAAATGAGCGGATTCATGCAAAAATATTTCCAACTGATGACAATTACGAATAAGGTACGACAAACTAGTCAGTCGTTGACGACCTTGCTGGAACATGTGAGAGCGCAATTAGACATGCTGTCATTGGGACACCTCCCCAAGCATAGTAAACCCGGGAAGGGAAGCGCTACTCGGAATACAGGCCGAGTTACCCCACCATTTAAGGCTGCCAGTGGACCCCACCAAAGAATTGTGGAAGTATTATAATGCACTAGGATGTGTGACCTTGTTAGAAAATAGGCGACTATTGGTTGTGATATCTGTTCCGTTGTTAGATAGCGAGTATATTCGAGATATACCAGGTTATAAACTTACCCATTCCCTACCTCAGAAGAGATCAAGGTTTGGGAATGATAGCAAGGTACAAGGTGGAAGCAGACTACATAGCTTTAAATTCGGGGAGAACGAAATTTATGTTGCTATCAGCTGAAGAAGCTGGAAGGTGTAGAGATGATGCTCTAGGGACTTGTACCTCGTTAAGCCCTATCTATAAAACTGGTAATCGCAGAATGTGCATACTAGAATTGTTTGAAGGGAAGAGGGAAGGAATCAAAAGAACCTGCCAAGTGGAGGTATTAACAAACACGGCATTACCACAAGCTATCAGTGTTTCAGACGGGGTGTGGGCAGTAGCCACACAGAAACCTATCAGCTTGTCTAAGGTATGTGGGGGAGAGTCCACAAGGACATTAAGAATAAGGCCACCGTTATCCCTGTTAAAGCTACCCATGGGATGTTCGGCGGTTGGGATATCCATTTCCCTACCCCACTATTACCAGGAAGAAGAAAGATATGAAGAGAAAGATTCAATCATAGAGATGATTGGTAGAGGCTTAGTCAATTGTACAGAATTGTGGGAGCCGATAGTGAAGGGATTCTCTAATGTTACCTTAAATAAAATGCCAGTATTAATGAAGCCGATAGAAAAGATCGATATGGATCAATTGAGAGACAAGTTAAGTGCGTTGGGAAACGAAGGTGTGGCTTGGGAAGACGATGAGCAGATCGCGATAAGTTGGTCAATAGTGATGGGTACATTCCTAGTTATAGCCATCGGGGTGTATTAATATGGAAGGTTAAGATTAAGAGGAGATTAGCGAACGACAATCTAATGAGCATGCAGCAACTCAAGAGGGAGATGCCGAGCAGTGTTCCTTACTCAGACGGGACTGGCAAAGAAATTGCTGAAAGACCAACGGAGGAGGCTGGCGTGAGACCACCACGTGCGGCGGAAAAACCTCCCACAGCGGAGAGGAAAACATTGACTAAGAAGAACAAACCATAGTAACCACATCTGCACCCACAGACACACACACATTACATTTTGCATGTAGAACAAAAGAAGATGAAAAGAACATTACATTGCATGTAGAACAAAAGAAGACGAAAAGAACATTACTTTTGCATGTAGAACAAAAAGAAGATGAAAAGAACATTACATTGCACAAAAGAAGACGAAAAGAAAAGAAGAACAAAAAGAAGATGAAAAGAACATTAGAAGAACAAAAGAAGATGAAAAGAACATTACATTTGCATGAAGAACAAGAGAAGATGAAAAAAGAACATTACATTTGCATGTAGAACAAAAGAAGTTAAAAGAGAACATTACACTGCATGTAAGAAAGTAGTATAGAATTGCATGAGACAAATGCATGGTGCATGTTAAATGATGTATTTGGGTTTAGGTGTCATTTACGAGTAAATGACAAATCGGTTAGGGGAGGATTGTGGCACCATGCATACTTAGCAAGCTGAAAAGAAATATTCATAAATATATGATTTGTTTTTTACGGTTTGTCAACCGTTTGATAATTATTTAGAGCTGAAAAATATTTGGGTTTTGAGAATAATTCTTTCTTTACGTTCAAGCGATCTAGAAGAAAGAAAGAGAAGACAGAAGAAAAAAAAATGAAAAATAAATAATACGAAACCAGGTCGTAAGCGAGCACACACACGCTCGACTGGCACATAATAGATGTCAAAAATATCAGGTCAAGCACCTGACCTACTTCCGTGTCCACGAAAAATGGAAGTTTGTTATCAAATGGTTGAAGAAACAAAGTTTAGGGACAATGGAAAAAAATATGATAGGTAACAGGTGGGAAGTGTATCTAAGGATATGAAGACAAACCATTAATACGAAAACACAGGCAATTCCAGAATTGAAAAAAAAGCCACACAAGATGATGTTGGCTGAAAATGTTTTTTTTGAGATAATGAAAATTTTTGTTATCAAGCTTCGAGCGAAAGAAAAAGTGAAATATTTTTATTCGTTCACGAAAACGCCACCCAGTCTGAGAAATCCCTTTCTTAGATCGTATCCAATTAGCGATAAACTGCTTGACAAATACCACGTGTTAAAAAAAAACCGAAGGTGTCATCGCAGTCGCTCATGACAAGGGCAATTTAAATTTTTATTTTTTTTAAGCAAGGTGTTTCTTCCCCCAGAACAAAGCCACGGATTGTCCACGCCCGACTAAAGACGTCATTGGCTAGATGGGATCACGTGGCGCACGAAGGAGGAGGAAAAATACCCGACCAGGACCTCATTGGACGAAAGCGGACACAAGACACAAAAAGGAGGAGAAAGATACCCGACCAGGACCTCATTGGCCGAGAGCGATCACGTGACGCACGAGGAGAATCGGTCGACGCCCTTGTCAGAGGTGTAAGTGTGAGGGGCCGATACGAGGAAGCGGGGAAGCGGGTATACGCCCTCAGAGACACAATAAGGAAGTAGGAGTGAAAGTGAATTACCGAAAATGGAAAATCCCTAACCAGAAATAAGAAGGGTGGATACGTATTTAGAATTATCAAGAAAACCCTGGCGCCGACAGACCCACCCCAGTTTTGACTGCGTCAATAAAAGCGGGACCCCAACCGACAGAAATCGGAGTTTTGCGCCGCGGACGGCGAGGGAGATCAGCCGCGGACGGCGGGCCGGCGGATAGCGGGCGGGAGAGGCCAGCTCGTTTGGCCGAAGTTCGTTTGGCCGAAGTGAAGCAGCTCGTTTGGCCTAAGTGGAGAAGTTGGAATCAGAGCAAGCCGAAGAGAAGAAGTTAATTCGTGCACTGACGGCGGAGATGAGTGACCAATAATTCAGACTCTGAAGAGAAGAAGTTCAGTAGAAGTTTGAGAGCGGACGGCGAGAGGAGTTGGAGTTTGAGCCGTGAACGACAAGCAGAGATGAGCGCCCAGTGTTGAAACCGCGTCAAGATAGCTAACCAAGATTCACGCACACTTCTGGACTCTTCTTCAACCAAGAACAAGTAGTTTGAAGAGCGACTTAAAATCAGACCACAGAAATAATTTTTTTTTTTCGACTTTCGTCCAAGGACACGCCGAAACACAAATTTCTTAGAGAGCAGAAAACTGGAAGCCTTAAAGTTGCCTAGTAAAAGCGTCGTGCCACAATCCACAGAACGGGTCGGGAAGTAGACATAGTCCTATGTACCGAGCAAATAGACATAAAAGTTTGTTACCTTTTTTTCTTGATGCGTTGGACCTTGTGAGTTTTTATTTTATTTTTTTTTTTTTATACATAATTGTGTGTTATCACCCCCGTTAGACTCAACTTGCATTACGGCCCCAAGCCCTGTTTGATCTCGTCTGTCTAAGATCAAGTCACAACGTGGGTAGGCAGACCGGAGATCAGTGCAGTTACCCTGGTAACCAGGCGTTGGAAGCGGGTTGAGAACGACGAGGCTGGTATCAATCTAACCAAAGGGTTAGAACGTCACGTTTGGAGCAGCGAGGAGCGAACAGCTGACGCCGCGACAAAAGACGTCACAACTGGTGCTGTCCGTGACCAGGATATCAGAGCCTGGGGAGCACGTGACGTCACAATTGGCGCCGCGAACGGGATCGAACGACACAGTCGACGCTGCGACCCTATGTCTATCTTTTTTAAACTTGTGCAAACCGAACTTATACCTTTTCTAATCTTCTGTAAATCGAACTTATGTCCATTTTGTATTCATCTTGTGCAAACCGAATCTATGTCCATCTGTTTTTAATATTATAAAAATAGAACATGTGTCTAATTTTTTGAATATTGTTCAAACCAAACCTTTGTCTACCATTTTTAATCTTGTGCAGACGTGAACCTATGCCTATTTTTTGACACTAGCGCACACCGGACCTCTGCCTACTTTTTTGACGCTAGTTCAAACTGAATCTACATCTATCTACCTATTAATTCATTGTACTTTTTATCCTATAAAATCTATATTCGATATTAAGCAACCCAATAAAGTTTGATATGTCGTTCAATTAACCAACTTAATTAACATAATGCTCCTCGAATTTTATTCTCTTATTTCAATTTTTTTTTATTCTCTTCCTTTTTGTTCCCATTTTTTCGAATTATACTTTTCGCCTTTTCTTTTTTTATACATTTTCTTCCTTAATTCCTTCACTTTTCGCCTCACTTTTCATTTTCGTATTTTATCTCATTCATCATCCTTTTCACCTTTTCTTCTTTTTCAATTTGTGTTTTTATATGAGTGTCATATGCTTTTTATATGTCATATGCCTTTAATGAGCCCCACGCACTAAACACGTGGAACGGTTATTACTGTAAAATGTTAATTATTTCTCATGCCATGTTTTACCTCATATAAGATTATAGATATTAAAGGTGAGATTTTCAATATGAGGATATCGATAATTATAAGGAAATGATTTTTCTTATAACGATAATAAGAAAAATTGAACATAGATTGATTTTCAAATCCTAATTCCCCGAGGTTCTTTAATTTACCCACAAAAATATCGTGTTCAATGAATATATATATCGCACATTTTATCAATCAAATCGGCATTTTTAGTCTCTCCAGACTTTAATAATCTACAAAATCATGGAAAAAAATGAAAAAAAAAAAAAACATATCGTGGTATTCACGTTGCATGATTTTAATTAACATAATGCTTTCTTCGCGTAGGCTCGTTTAGGTGATACTAATTTAATCAATATACTATTCTTTAATTTTTACATGTTTTTTTCAAGAACTCTATATCAGACAGAAAATATCATTAACAACCTAATTAGACCTATCTTAATCTGTTTATATCTACCTTATCAGTCTGTCGATCTTTATAAATAAATTAATAAATATTGGGTGAGCGCAATAACTTTATTATGTAAAAATTGTATATTTTTTTTTAAATTTTCATCATGAACATTTATTGAAGAACATTTTTTATTGTTTTACTATCTTCTGGACTATTTCAAGCCACTTTATATTAGATAATAGATTTTTTTAAACTCAGTTAACTCCAAGCAAGGCGATAATGCCACTAAGACGCAAGCTGGGAGTGAAAGAGACTTTAGTGAGGAGAAAGTATAGGGTGAACCAAAAAAACGGGAACTTTTTAACAATCCAATAAAACCAAGAGTGATGGAAGAAAAATATTTTATTCATAGTAATTGGAACCTTAAAACATGCCATTTAAGAAACAATGATGGAATTTTCATTTTTTAAAAATTACGTCCTATAGATGGCGTCCTCCTGTACGAATGCATTCTTGAAATCTGCAGTTGAGATTCCTCATTGACTGCTGAAACATCTCAGCTGGGATACTGTGAATTTCATCTTGAATTCTAAATGGCGAAATGTTTATTTGCTCAAGGTCACTGTCTCGCAGTGTTGCCACTTGCTCGTGTCTGGCAATAAGCACTTCAATAATTGCCGTTTTTTGGGGGTCACCCTGTATAATCAAAAAACAACTATTAAAATTTAATTAATAATTTTACATAACAACTTCTACATAAAACATAAAAATAATTTAATTTCGAAGAAAAATTTAATTTTGAAGAAAACTTTACAACTGGAAGAAAATTCTACAGCTGAAAAAAAAAGAAAGACGTAAAGAAAAACAAAATTTCATGAACGTCCGTGTGTAAAAGAAAGTTAAATTCATGAATACGAACGTGTACAAAATGAGGTAAAAAAGCAGAATGAAAAAGACGCGGAACATATTAAAAAATTGAAATAATTTAGAAAACTGTTTTAAAACCAGAACCCCGTAAGACAGGAAATTCTACCAAGAAACTTCAAAGTCGGGGTAAAATTGATATTTAAAAGTTAAGTAATCTTTTCGTATAATATTATTAACGTTCTATTTTTAATTTAATTGTAATATTTTATTTTTAATATTGTGTAATATTTATGAAATATCTGCTGTTTTCTTAAATCTGATATATATATATATATATATATATATATATATATATATATATATATATATATATTAGGTTGGTGCAAAAATAATGACGTAATAATGTCGTTTTTTGACGTTAAAAATACGTTAAAAAACGACATTCTTACGTCATTATTTTGCACCGACCTAATATATATATATAATGATAATTATTGATAATAAATATGCGATATTTATATATTCATATTTATACATATATCTGAAATGAGCTATTGGTATTGCAACTATTTACATTGTTGTCTTCATCTTTATTGTCACATTCACGACGTTTCGGCCGTTTTTACGCTCCGGACTTCTTCAGGTTATATACGTTGAAATTTCGATTCGAACCGTTTATTTCGTTCGCTGCTTTCGTCCACGTGCCATTCCTGGGTATATCAGTTCCAGTTATTTCCCTTAAGTAACTCATCTCTCCAAGTCTCATCCACCTCTGCATTGACCGGATATTTAACTCACAACTCTTTACATCAAATTACTGGATTACTTCAACCAAGGCTTTTATCTACTGGGCCATGTGTATAAACACACACACACACACTGGGCCATGTATATATATATATATATATATATATATATATATATATATATATATATATATATATATTTCTAAAGAAGTAATTAATCTGACAGATTTTAGCACTTAAATGTTATTTTTAGTGGATACCATATTTATTAAACAGAAAAATAAGATTTAACTGATAAAATCTGTCGGAGTAAAAAAAATAATCAGCCATTACTACTTTAGAATTTTCTTTGTTTCCGCCATGATACGAAGCTAAGCAAACTATGAATGTTTCTTTGAAACTTTCGCTGAAAAGCATCATGCGACTTTGCTCGGTCGGCGAGAGATTTTGTGTCCGAGTTGGATTTAACGATAGTTTCTCCTGCAAGGCGGACGCAGGTTCTAATCCTACCGGATGACGAATCTTTTTTTTTTTTTTTTTTTAGTAAGATTTCTTTAATATTCAGGCCAGTAGACGAAATTAAATAAACATACTGTTTAATAAAAATAAACGTAACGTCTACTCAAATATGGGTATCCAAGTGGATCCTAGTAATATAAAATATTAAAACTGATCCACAAAAAGAGCTCAATGTATTTATTATTACAGAGCAAATAATTAATAAACAATAAAATACAAAAACATCTCATGTGGAGAATAGCCTATTTCGGCAGACGAAGATATCGGTCGTCTGTCTTATCAACCCCGGTGTGGAATAAGTTTGTGTCAGAAATATAAATTTATCTGTGAAAGCTAAAAAAAAAAAAAAAAAAAAAAAAAAACAGTCGAAAAACTAACACATAATTTATCCATTTTAGTGTTTCAATCAGACGAAAGGCACGAGTTAGGGGTCAGAGAAGGTGGAAGTTATTTGTCTTAAAGGGAAGAAGTTTTATGAAATTAAACCCGAATATTAACCTTATGATATTAATTTGGAGCTATATGAAGAATGAAATATTTATTTAAAATTAAAAGAGGAATAAAAACGGGTTTAAAAATAACTATAGATAAAAGGATGTAAAGGATTAATGGAATGAGAGTTAAAGAGATCTTAGAGTAGGGGAAAGTTTATGAATTATAATTAATATAGTGTAAAGAGACAATAGAAGTGGGGAAAATATAGAAATTAGAATTAGTTATATATTCGACATTTGAAGAATTAGAGGAGGAGTAAATATTATGGAAGTATAGTAGCTAATTAAGTTAAACATATATCATGGAAATTTGAATATATATATATATATATATATATATATATTAGAAAGAGAGCGAGAATGAAAAAAATAGGGGAGTGTTAAAAACTGCTCTCTTTATGCGGAAGAGCGCTCAATACAATGAAATTGGTTTGAATTTTACTTAACGCATGAAACTGACAAGTCACCATGCAATGATGGTTCCTATATTCTTTCTCGCTCGCTCGCTTTCTCTCTCTCTCTCTCTCTTTCTCCCCCTCCCTCTCTCTTTCTCTCTCTGCCTCTCTTGCTCGCTTTCTCTCTCTTTCTCTCCCTCTCTTTCTTTCTCTGCCTCTTTTGCTTGCTTTCTCTCTCTCTTGCTACCCCTCCCTCTCCCCCTCTCTCTGCCTCACTTGATCACTTTCTCTCTCTCTCTCTGCCTCTCTTACTCGCTTTCTCTCTCTTTCTCCCCTCTCTTTCACTCCCTCTCTCTCTATCTCTCTTGCTCACTATCTCTCTCTCCCTCTCTTTCTTTCTCTGCCTCTTTTGCTTGCTTTCTCTCTCTCTTTCTTTCCCTCCCTCTCTCTCTCTGCCTCTCTTCCTCGATTTCTCTCTCTTTCTCTCCGTCTCTCTCTCTCTCTGCCTCTCTTGCTCGCTTTCTCTCTCTTTCTCTGCCTCTCTTGCTCGCTTTCTCTCTCTCTCCCTCTCTTTCTTTCTCTGCCTCTTTTGCTTGCTTTCTCTCTCTTTTGCGCACCCTCCCTCTCTCTGCCTCACTTAATCGCTTTCTCTCTCTTTCCTCCTTCTCTCTCTCTCTGTGCCCCTCTTGCTCGCTTTCTCTCTCTTTCTCTCCATCTCTCTCTCTGTGCCTCTCTTGCTTTCTCTTTCTCTTTCTCTCTCTGCCTCTTTTGCTTGCTTTCTCTCTCTCTCTTGCTCACTCTCCCTCTCCCCCTCTCTCTCTTGTTCGCTTTTTCTTTCCTTCTCGTTCGCTTCAATAGATTTTGAAAATCTGGAACTGCATTCAGTTAATTAACGTTGTAATATCTTAAAATTGTGCTTCTGATTTTGCGTTCTTAATTCTAATTTTAAGCGTAGAAAGACAAGAGAAAGTTTGAAGACTAAACCACTACAAGTTCATGTTAAACATTTTAAGACAAGCTTGGATTTCCTCTATCGCGTTGATTGTTTACACAGTTGAATTATTAAAAAATAAAAGAAAAACAGAAATTATTCAATCCATAAAGTGTGACAATGTTGTTATTCTCTTTAATGTAATGTCTACGCTTTGTTTGTTTGTGTTTCGTGTTGATTTTGCTCAGAAAAAAAAATTTATTACTCTTTTGTGTCAAACTATCTTTTTATTGCAGAAACCATCTTTCCGTAATCTGTCGTCAGTCTCATCACCTCAGGAAACTTGTAATAAAATTTCATGCCATCATTTTCTCTATCACACCATATCTTTGCATCTGTGTTTTATTATTTCATTATTTATGATTTGGATTTATTTGTTAGAGTTAAAATACAAATTTTTCGCTTGTAATGTATTTGGACAATCGATTGGAAAATTTAATGAATCTGTCACATAAATCACTTTTATGAATTTTATTTTATCATCTTCTCGAAGCAATAAAGTTAAAGGTTGTAACGCAGGTCATTCATTACAATGTTAGTTTGCAATTGTTTTCCATCTTGTTTTGTCTTATTTCGTTTTCTCAATGGTGAAGTTAGAAAGAAATATTGTTTGGAATATTAAAAAGGAGAAAAAAAAATCAATATATACATTGTGCATGGACATGTTTCACAATTCCCTTTTATTTCACAATTCCCTTTTATTTCAAAAATATCATTTAACAGCTTTCATTTCATGATTCTGTTTTATTTCTCATTTATCTTTTATTCCCAATTTTTTTATTTCACAATTCTGTTTTAACAAGTTCTTTTATTTCACTATTCACCTTTATTCCAGAATTCTGTTTTAACAGGTTCTTTTATTTCACTATTCACCTTTATTCCAGAATTCTGTTTTAACAGGTTTTATTTCACTATTCACCTTTATTTCACAATTCTGTTTTAACAGGTTCTTTTATTCCACTATTCACCTTTATTTTCTGTTTTAAATTCTTTTGTTTTATTCAGGTTCTTTTTTTTACTATTCCTTTATTTCATAATTCTGTTTTAATAGGTTCTTTTATTTCACTATTCACCTTTATTACACAATTCTATTTTAACAGGTACTTTTATTTCACAGGACTCAGTTTTTGACAACTGTTTATTTCAAAGCTCTATTATTAAACTAAGTTTTATTTTCTCCTGTTATCAACATTTTCTTTTCTTTCACTTCTGTTTTTCGGATAACATAATTTTGTTTCTTTTTAGTCGGAAATTTTCTTTCTTTTATTTAACAGTTCACTTTTTCACAATCATATTTCTCAATTATGTTTTAATCTTTTATTATAGAGCCCCTTCTATTTCAGATATATATAATATATATATATATATATATATATATATATATATATATATATATATATATAGAAAGTCAACGACGAAATTATTCACTCATCCATTAATTTTTAATATTTTTATCTATTTCTCACAATCAAAATGCCGTACGATGCCTGATTTTTAATATGTTAATAAGCACAAAAAATGAATATATATATATATATATATATATAATACATGGATAAGCCAAAACGTTGTAACCACCTCTTTATAAAGTGTTAGTCTATTCGTCTTTTCTTTATGTGTCGTGTCTCCTCAGGACGTCGGCGATTATGACTCTCCACAATTTCCTGTTCTTTGTAGCTCTTAATAAATTATGTCTTTTCGTTATCTCTCCGAAACCCTATTCCGCCATCAATTTACACAAAATCGTCAATTATATTATGCGTTGTTTTTCTCTGTCCCTCTTGCCCTCAATGTGTCCTGTAAGCATCAGATTTTACAAGCTTTTTTCTCATTATGAGCCCTAGAATTTTCAGCTGTCTCTTCCTGATGTTAAGTTTTCTTTTTTTTCCATTTCCTCTAAAAACGTCCTCGTTGACCACTTATTTGGTACATGGTATCCTCAATATCTTTCTGTAGAACCATATTTTTGTTCTTTCACGAAGTCTTTATCCCTGGGGAAATTGTCCAGCATTCATTGCCATATATGAAAGCAGATATCACGTGACAGTACTCTTTTCCCTATGCTTGATCAGCAGCTCTGACGCCAGTTTTCTGACGGCAGGTCATTTATCTGCTGCATGGTAGATGTCCTGCTTAATTAACTTGAGCCAACATATTCCGTAATGAAATGATGAAATGAGATAGAAAATGGCAGGATATTCGTGTCTAGAGTAACAGCGAAATCTACTTCCGCTTCCTGATCCCGTTCCGGTATAACTCATGCAATATGATAGACGGCCTTATCCTTTTCCTTTCGAAATTGTTCGGATGTGCTCTTCGCTATGGTTTCTAGACTCTTTCAATTTAAACGCAGTAGTAGATAGACGATGAGGTTTCACCAGTATACAGCTGATTTGGTTTGATGTAATCGTATTTTCGATGCTAAAAGTTTCATTTGTCGCACTTCTTGCTTGTGGAACTCACTTCCGGCTTCATGCTTTCCAGCCAACTTTAATCTGGAAAAAATGTAAATACAATGCCAATCTCTATCTACTGACCTTCTGATTTCTTTTTAGTTCTCCCTGCTTATCAATGTTCCTGTTTCTAACTTTTCCACACCCAGTAACTCTTTGTGTCTCAGTGCTTGGGGTTAACTCGATTAAAAAATGCCACTACACTGACATTGTTGCCATAGAAATTTTCCCAGCAGAATGTTACACAAACCTTCATACTGCAACCACAGCTTTCCCACAGGACACTGGTGCGCCTTCGTCCCTTCCCTGGGGTAAAGATGTACACATGCACAGCTGACCACCTTATTCAGGTAAGGAAGGAGGTTACCTTCTTTTTAGTTATACGATGTTATTAATTACCGTGGAACATAAATTGTTTATAGTGTGCACTTTTTCTAGCAATTTTATTTTTAAAACAATTTTCTTTAAATCTAAGAGTTAAAGATCAAATGTAGATTAGATATAAATCTGAATTCGACAGGATGGTAAGATAAAAAAAGAAATAGAAAACGTATATCAATCTAATATATTCAATTTTATTAAAGGTTAATCAGAGAATGAGATATGAAGAAAAAAAGAAAGAAATTCTGGTATTTTTGATCCATTGACAGGACCCAAAGAGTGTGAGTTAAGGCGGTGGAGAACTTTCAGAGGGGAATTAACTGGAGATAATTGACAACTGACATCCATTAGACATGGCACTTTGAACTAGAACAGTCTACCCCAGTGAGCGGAATAAAGGTTCAGTTCGACATTTCATCCACCTGAAGAAGGCCGGCGTGTATAACGGCAGAAACGTTCTAATAAATATGGCAACAAAAATGAGGACAATAGTCCGAATAATGTAAATAGTGTTCTGGCATTTTTATTTTTGTGTTGTTTGATTTTCATTCGTTAATCATGTTGAACGTGTATTCGACTTGTTAAACAAACGTTAGTATAAGTTTTGGCGTTCCGAATTGAAAGAGAGACGACGTGTCCATTCAAAGCTCCAAAAAATGAATGGATTCCAAGTCAATCTGAAAAGCCTTAAATATTGCTTTTTGTATGCATTTGTATAATAATTCTAGTATGTCTATGTCAGATTCAGATGATAATGTATATTCGTAAGTGTTAAATGTTTCTTATTTGTTCTTTATTTCATCAATAAATCTATTTACATATATTATTTTTTGCAAAGGGATTAAAAATGAAAATAATCCTCAAAGCATAAATATCATATATGCAAATGCATAAAAATAATATTTTATAATTCCAAAGCAATGCAATCATTATGTCTTTTTTTAAAAATTTTCAACTCTACAACAGTGAGATATTCTTGAACCTGAAAGGTAAAGTTACATTGTTTGAAGAATCATTTTTAATAACAAACCGTTCTCACTGTTACAGGAAATAACCTTAAAACCCAAGCAATATAGAACACGGCTTGCTAAACAGCAATATCGTCATATGCAAACAAAACATCCATAACTATTTTACGTGAGATGATATTGCTCCTCAGATTTGCCGAGATTTTAACAAGCTTCAGTGCTTTCATTCGCATTTTCTTTTCACGCAAACAAATCTAATATATTCAGTGAATAAAGCATAATATTTGTCTGGAACTATCTGACACTACAGAGGAATAGAACAAATGACGTTGTATTTGTCTCGGGGAATTGAGACAGTACAAACACTTGTTCTCACCTTGATTTTGTTGAAACAAGTTTCGTTATCCGCTCAGCAGATTACGTTATTTTCCATCAGACTTAAAATAACGAGTTTTAAACAATGACTGTATTTTGATGTTTCAAGAAATCGCATTAGACGTGAAAACAAATCCATCGTAAATTTAATTACAAAAGGATTTTATTTATTTGATATTGGTTGTTTATCACTACAACTTCATTCGCTCTTCTGCTAAATCTCTTTTCAATGTTTATATTCTTTGTATTTTTTCCTGTATCATTGGCTTTTTATCTTCACTATTGAACGTCCTATGCGTATATTACATGTGAGTGCGTATACAACACAGAAGAAATATATATATATATATATATATATATATATATATATATATATATATATATATATATATATATAGTCTGCCATCATGACAATAGTTATTTCAAAACCTACTTGTCAAGGCTACTAATAAATGCAGCAGCTACTGCTTGATTATGGAAATACGTTAATTATGGAAAATATATGAGCAATGCACATCTCTATAATTAACCTGCATATACAAGCAGTGATTACTGCATCTGTTATCAGCCTTGACAAACAGTTTCTGAAATATATACATATACATTTACAGATATATTTCGCATACATTTATATAACTTATCATGTATATACATTTTTATATATGCGTGAGTATATAGGTAAGCGTAGATACACATGTAAAAGCATACACAACAAAAACTATCTATCTATCTATCTATCTATCTATCTATCTATCTAGTTGCGTTGATGTGAGTTTGTAACCCTGGGTTCCACGCCCTTTGCGATCGTCAGGCTAACTCAAATGACATGAAACCCAGGGTCACAAACTCACATCAACGCAATTAAATATGTTAGCTCTATGACTGATATTGAGCGCTTTCCAATAAGTACCGCGCATATATAATATAAATAGTATATATAGGAATTGCTTATATATATATATATATATATATATATATATATATATATATATATATATATATATATATATAAGGCAGGATGTGTGTGTGTGTAACGGCTGCAATTTTCGACGGATTTGCACCAAAATTTACATGCACATGCTCCAAGTTAGCGGGAAGGCCAAGACTGACGTTGCATTTGTGGAAATAACCGATTTTTTCATGCTTCTACGGCAGTTTTCATGTAGTTTTCTACTGGCCAGAGTGAGAGCCTATAGCTGGCTGCCACAAATAGGCAGGAAGATTCTATTGGCCAGCGTGAGAGTCAACAGCTGACTGACAGGAATGTTAACTAACATGCTAGCATGCAAAAAAATCGATAGCTGCATTCGTCACAAATGGAAAAAAATTAAATCTGCATGACACTTTACTCCAATTGGCTCATTCGCTTGCTTAAACTCAACGTTGATTCTGATTCCGCAGAACTGGGTTGGGTGTGAAAAAGTATTTGTTGTTAACATTCTTTTTTGATTCGGTTTTTCCAGTTACGAGTCCTTTTTTAAAGCTGATCGTTTTGTATTCATTTTGTTTAGTTCTTTTTTCGTAACAGATGTAATGTTTAGTATAGAGCTTAGAAAAAATTCGAAAAAAGGCATGTAGCAACATCAGCACGGCAAAGGTCACTCCTTTAAAGGAAAGGAAGGGCAAAAATATTTTAAGTCAAGTGATAGCGATTGCTGTATGAGTTGTACGATTTTTGAATCAAGCACAGGCCATGCTACTAGTATATATATATATATATATATATATATATATATATATATATATATATATATATATAGGAGGCTTTTCAGTCCATAGTGAATCAAAGCTGTCATTAAATTCAACACAGAATCGTACATAGCACACAAATCTAATAATTCATCCAAACGAACTATTCTCAAATGTAAGGTACTCACAATTTTCCATAGAAACTTCTTACATATGTACGTCAGAAAACAAAAGACACCTTTACAAACACGCCAACAACCAAAAAGTTTCGCTTTATTAGTAAACCAATCGACCTGTGACGAGGACAAAGTTAACTGGAAAATAATAATGCTTTACTAAATAATTTTGAAACTCTTTCATCTGTAACTGTTTAACCCATACATTCATATATAGGTGACCCCACCGAAAACCCGATACATAAGATTTAAAACAATATGGGAAGTGTCTGGAAGAACAGGGTTACGGTATTATAGGACGTTTGTTTGATTTAATCCAACCATTCCTATCAAATCGTGATATGACGGTCGTTCTGAACGGGCTTGCTTCTAGATCCTTTCACACGAACAAGGGTCTCCCCCAAGGCACTATCCTGGGTCCTACGCTGTTTCTGATCTTCCTCAATGATCATCCTAATGTCGTCAGTTCCCAACTAGGCATTTATGCAGATGACACTACCATTTACTCTTGCCTCAATAGCAAATCCTTTAGGGCTGACAAAGTTAACCTGGCCGCTTCTCCTGAAAAAGACCTCCAATCAGTGGGTATCTGGGACAGGAAATGACTTGTAATTTTTAATGCCTCCAATACGAAACGGTCCTCATTTAATCACCATAGAAAAATCCCCCTGCCCGTCATGGGTGATGTTTGACAGCTTGATGACAGATTGAAGTTTATTTGATGTTGTTTTGTGGATGCTTTAGTCGGAAAAAAACAATTGAATATAACGCCTTTGAAGCGCCTTTTATATATAATTTTAACGTATTCAGTAATCTTAAAAAAAAAGAAAATATTCTCCTTAATCTAATGTCTTATTGAATTTTAGATATTACTAGATTCAAATTTACTATATTTATCGCTCTTATTTTCTGATAATGTCGTGTATAGGTGACCGTATCTACAAAAATCGACACGTTTGTAAACATACAAAAAATTCAAATTCCTTTAAAAATATTGTTTCATGTCATTCTTTAAAAATAAGTGTTTGATGATTTGTACTAAGCTTTTCTGTTTCTGATCAGTAAATATTGATTTACTTAATAATAACATAATCTAAAAGGGTGAAATTAATACTGTATTTTACAATTTAAGACTTAATAAATTATTCTAATTAAAATTTTTAAAAAATGACAACAATTCTTGTAAAAATTCATTATTCACCGAAAAATGTTTTTGTTAAGACAATATCGTATTTAATATATCTTTTTTATAAAAGCAATTCAAAGTTTTTCTAATTAAATAATGTCTTTATTTTATTTTTTTGTTGCTTATTCTAATTAAATAATGTCTTTTACTGCATTTTTTTATTTTACTCTTGGAGAATGTCGCACTGCGTCTTCTTGGCCTCATGTTTTCAACTGACTTGAAGTGGAACAACTACAATGGATCAGTAGCTGCATCTGCTGCAAGGAACGTGTCATATCAGATGTTTTTTCTCGTCCATCTTGAACATTTACAAATCTACTATTCGGCCGTGTATTGAATACTGTTGCCATATCTGGTTTGGTTTTCTTGATGTTCATCCCGAGGTTCTTGACAAAACCCAAAAAAGAATCTAAAATGTAATCTATCCTAACTTGGCATATCGACTTCAATCACTTTCTCACAGACGTGATGTGACTTCCTTCTTCTTTTCTACAAATATTTTCATGGCATCTGCTCTGACGAGCTTTTTTCCTTGGTTCCCCGACTACATGAATTTAAGCGTGCTACTAGATTGGCATTTAGGTCCCATCCTTTTACTATTAAAATCGTTAAATGTAACCGCCACTTCTACTCCAACAGTTTCTTTTCTCGCACTACCCGACAGTGGTACTACATTCCGTTTACTTGCTTCCCTGATAACCACAATCTAGAAAAAATTTAAATGCAACGTCAATCATCATCTTCAGTCGACTTGAACCCTTGAAATCTTTTATCCATTCCTCAACCCACCCACCCTATACTTAGTCTTTTCTCTCACTTTCACTCTTAGTAATCCCTAGTGGCTTTCTCTCCTTTTTTTTGGTGGGGGGAGTGAATTGATTAAACAAATTCTGCCACACTGCAGCAATGATTTTGTTGGTTTCTGTGAACAAATGAACGGACTTGCCAAGGAGTGTGAGATAATATATAAAAATGCATTAACATTTAATGTATAGGATGATGAAAATGTCCACGACTTCATAGCATCTCACTTAAAGGATCCCACTAATGACTTTTCAGAGTCTAAAAGATCCTATAAAGTAGGGTCCTCCACAAAATACTCGATACCTAAGGTATAAAATGAATTTGTAGAAATGAAAAATCTGTCTTGAAGCTTTTATTTCAGTTTTAATGTCAAGCTAATAGATTAAATTTAATAATTACTATAATCAAAATACTTTACTGTATTTTAAAACTAATTTAAATTTCTTGAAGGGAGTTTTTTTTTAAAATAGCTGATAAGCGACCTTTTTAATCGTCTTTCATCGCAATTAATTTATTTGAGTAATATTCGCAGATTTAAAATATAATTAATCTGATTTGAAATAATTATTATTTATTTAAGTTAATATCGCAGAAATGCATTTTATCACAGCGCTAGCTGTTTATTTAAACTGCTGACATGTTTGACAGCTTGATGACAGATTGAAGTTTATTTGATGTTGTTTTGTGGATGCTTTAGTCGGAAAAAAACAATTGAATATAACGCCTTTGAAGCGCCTTTTATATATAATTTTAACGTATTCAGTAATCTTAAAAAAAAAGAAAATATTCTCCTTAATCTAATGTCTTATTGAATTTTAGATATTACTAGATTCAAATTTACTATATTTATCGCTCTTATTTTCTGATAATTTCGTGTATAGGTGACCGTATCTACAAAAATCGACACGTTTGTAAACATACAAAAAATTCAAATTCCTTTAAAAATATTGTTTCATGTCATTCTTTAAAAATAAGTGTTTGATGATTTGTACTAAGCTTTTCTGTTTCTGATCAGTAAATATTGATTTACTTAATAATAACATAATCTAAAAGGGTGAAATTAATACTGTATTTTACAATTTAAGACTTAATAAATTATTCTAATTAAAATTTTTAAAAAATGACAACAATTCTTGTAAAAATTCATTATTCACCGAAAAATGTTTTTGTTAAGACAATATCGTATTTAATATATCTTTTTTATAAAAGCAATTCAAAGTTTTTCTAATTAAATAATGTCTTTATTTTATTTTTTTGTTGCTTATTCTAATTAAATAATGTCTTTTACTGCATTTTTTTATTTTACAATTCAGACCAGATTTTCGGTAAATGGTGTTTGTGTTTGACAAAAACAAATTGATGATTTAATTTCTCCATGGAGTTCTGTGTTACTAGTGTAAATATGAAAATGGTGGAATTTTGATTTCTCAAAATTTCATGAAATTAAGTGGGAGTAATAGAATTAAAAAAAATTATTTTTATAAAGTTTTCTAAAAAAGATTTACAAAATCAATTTAATTCATTTGTGAATAAGTCCTAAAATTTGGTTGAAATTAGACAATTATTTGAATTTATCATGAATTACCAAACAGTGTGTTTTTTTACCCAAACAAAAACACTAAATTTCCAATAATAATCTTTGGCCCACCCGCTGAAGCAAGAAAAGTATCGCGTTTAAACCAAAATTCCAAACATGCTTGAAAGGATAAAAAATTAATAAATTAGTCAAAATATACTTTGGTCTTTCCTCTTAATAATGACATAAACATTTTGACGATAAAACTTTGTTTTTGTCAAGTTTGGGGAATTTTCATCATGGAATTTTTTAGCGGAGGCACACACACACACACACACACACACACACACACACACACACACACACACACATATATATATGAAAATTTCGACTTTAAAAACTTTCTCTTCGTACTTCGTAATATTTTTTGTGACATATATTTATATATTTTAACAAATATTTTTATGACTTATATATATATATGTCATAAAAAAAAATATATATATTAAATATATATATATTATATATATATTTTAATATATATATTTTAATATATATATATATATATATATATATATATATATATATATATATATATATATAAAGTCATAAAAATATTACGAAGCACGAAGAGAAAGTTTTTAAAGTCGAAATTTTCAGACACGCCTTTGTCCTTTTTCAATGAGACGAAAAATAAACAGTGAAGTACGACTCACTCTTCGGGGAATTTTTTTTTTCATGTGTTGTATTATTTCTTCCCTGTTCAATATCTGCATTTAATGAATCTGGCATGGATCTGGTTTTCTTATTTTGAGTGACAGAATGGAAGTCTATTCATCACACCCTTCTGAGGGACAAAAATGAGAATAGACAAATAATTTTGAAACTTTTACACTTGTACCATTATAAGAAATATTTAAGATATAAATATATGCGTATAATCCCTATGTGGTAAGAGTAAACTTTATCCTAAAAGGGGATAATCAGTCACAGATTAAGGGATAATACCGTTCTTTATTTATTCGAGCTACCTTTATGCGGTAAGCTGTAATCAAGTACTACCAGCTACAATCAGGAGTTGATGGCACTCTATAGCTGTGGTGAAGGCTGTCCATCTTTAAGAAGAAAAACTCTAATAAAACCAGAAGTAAACTTTTTAAATCAACTATGAAACCAGGAGCAAATTGTTTAAATCAACTGCCATTGAAATGCAGGATGACAGGTGTAAATGGCATGATATGACAAAACTATGAATTTGGTTTTACATCACCGTCGCAGAGTATAATACGCATGTCAGTGAACGTGGCCCGGGAGAACTATTAATAAAACTGACACTTCTACTCTCTATATGAATGGTTAACCGTAGATGCGTACTAAGCCACTGAAAGACAAACATGAGTATTACAAATTCTTGAAATCCATTCCGCATCGCCCGTCACGCGGTTTACAAAGCGGCCCATTTTATTGTTGTCTCGCCTTCGGCACAATGTTCGAAAATTCAGTTACGGTCTCACTAAGCAAAATTTCTTGTGTGCAAAAAATTTACATTGATTCCCACCTTCAATGTTTTCACACATAACACCGTAAATCAGTTACCTGAACTTGTCTCAGCTGGCATGGAACTAAATGTAAATGTCATCTGTATTCAAGAACACCGCTATTTTCATCCTGACGTCAAACTCAAACACTACCGTGTTCTGAAAGGCTGGATCATCATTTCAGCCTCAGCTTGGAAAAATTCCACACGTACTACCATCGGTGGTGTTCAACCCAGAGTTATCATAGATAGCGTCAACGGCAACCCTATAACGATCATCTCATACTATTCACCAACAAATTCTAGCGATGAAGAAAAGGGGTCACATTTCTATCAATGTCTCTCTTCTCTTGTCAGACAAGTCCCAAACTATAACTTCCTGATTATTGGTAGGAATATGAACGTTCAGTTTGGTGCCAGTTACGTACTCAAGTTTGCGTATCATGTTCTCTAAAATAGAATTATACAGGAAAATAATCTTGTATGTCTCACCACCAAATATCAGAGATTTAAGCGAAGTATATTCACGTACGCCAATAGCACAAAGACCGAAATGGATCCCTGATAAATCGAAAATGGAAGAACAATGCAATGAATTGTTAAGCCTTCAACACATTTGAAGGAGTGTCTTTAGACCACTAGATTGTCTCTTCCACCATGGGACTTAATCTTAGAGCCAATTAAACAAAAAATGATTCTGCCTTCCCACTATATGACTGGTCTCTTCTTACAACAAAGTGTCATCTCAAAAACTAGTACATCATTGTTGTCAAGAATAAGTTTGAGACACTACAAGCAGATGCCGAGAAACTATCTCCTAATACAAGATACAATAATTTTGTTACTTCTCATGAAAAGTCTGCAGCATTTTTTAAAACCCAAACATCAGCAACATATTTCTTGGAAATCCAATAGCATTGAATCCCAAAGGGTTAATGTGAAAAAAAAAGCCGCCAAAAGAAAAATTTAAAGCACTCCTTTAGATTTATCCAAGACTTTAATGAGGCGCTTGCTCAACTGGAGAACACTTATGAAGATCATCAACTGAATACATCCATGAAAATCAACTCTGGCTCATCAACTCTGCTGCTAACAACAAAAAACATTCTGCTCTTGGAAAACTGTAAATGAACTCAGTGGCAGAAAATCTTCAAATAAATCCAAGTTAAAGGTCAATAGTCAGTCTGAGAGACTCTGAATAAATAACAAGACTTTTTTAAAAATAATCTTTTGGGAAATGTACCTGACATTTATGACACTGAGGTTGAACAGATTGTTGAACTTCCTCTTGACATTAATTCTGGAAACTTTACAGATACAGAACTTGAAACGACTTAAAAAAACAAAAAGAATAGGAAAGCAGTGGGACTTGATAACATTTCCTCCGGCCATTGAAAGACACAGAATTACAACGATATTCTACTTCAACTCTGTAACGCCAAATATAATGGGGAGATGGACAGAAGGCTGTATACTTCCATTTCCAAAGAAAGACGATCGGGGATTGGCAATGCATTATAAAGGAATCACTGTTACGGCTAGATGATTCTCAACAGAATACAACCTGAATTAGAGAACGTCCTTCGAAAAATAGAAAATGACTTTCGAAAAAATAGATCAACCGTTGGACAAACCCTGACTGAGGGTGCCAGGGTGAATAATCTACAGGCTGCCTTATTTTTGGTAGATTTCTCTAAGGCCTTCGGTTCTATACATAAGGAAAATGGAGAAGGTCCTTCTGGTATAAGGCATCCCCAATGAAGCAGTAGCTACCATAATTGTGCTATACAGAAATAGCAAATCTTATATTTTAAATCCCTAGTGGGAGACATTAAAATAGGAGACCTTAAGACTGACAGCCTTGCACCTCTTCTCTTTGTTGTCATCTTTGAATAAGTCAATACTTATTCAAAGATGACATTCATTCAAATTCACATGAAATCATTTAGATTTTACTTTGTCACCAAGACTCTCAAGACTATATCCTGAAAAAAAAATTGACCGATATTAAATATGGAGATGAATTAGCTGTCATTGCAGACACGATCACTGATGCCACAGTTCTCTTACATCATTTAGAAATGCTGGACTTTATGTCAGTGCTTCTAAAACTTAGTTCATAAGATTCAACTAGCAAGGCTCAATACAAACTGGCTCATGTGAAGCAATAAAATCTGTTGAATCATTTACATACCTAGGAAACCAAATAAATTCTACAGAAAAGGGTGTGAAATTTCGCATAGCTATAATCCTGAGCTATCTTGAATAAAATGGATACAAAGCGGAAATTTCATCCACCAGACAACCTCAAACAGGGATTCTTTCGAGCCACTGAGGAGGCGGTTTTAATGTATGGTGCCACTGCTTGCGTCTATGCTTGACCTACATCCGAATGCTAAGAGTATACTTAACATCTCTTGGAGACAACTAAATCACAGCTCTCTGAACCCAACCCTGATATTTCTACAATCTTAGGTGAACGCAAAATGCACTTTGATTCACACTGCTGGCAAAAAAACAAACACTTGCGAGGGATCTACTGCTCTGGACACCTAGCCATTGTACAAGATGTGTTGGTCGCCCAGCAATTTCATACGTTGATTAAATATGGTATGACACAAAATGCCACTCTATCGACCTTTTGATGTATGAATGTCCGAGCTAGCTCGACTGAATAATAAAAGGAAATAATGTTCTTTCTGTTTAACTTGTGCAAGCAATAAAATATGTTCTTGTTAATTGTACATAATTGTTTATATATTCATTCTTACACTCTCGTTTGAAGGAAAATTACGGTGGCTACTGTGTCCAACACTTCACATTACAATCAAATAATATCAAAATGTATATTTCTTACAGCATTTTGGGGGAGAAATATATGTAATCTGGATATTACAGAAAGCATTGGGGATATATAAGTGAATGAAGGAAACGTAATCACGTATTCAGTATGTTTGTTATACTTCCAACTTTATTGGAAATCCTATAACCAGTTTGACATTGTTGTACTCTTCATTGTATTTAAAATGTACTTTATGGCATTTTCTAGAACGATATTTCATAGAATATGGATTGGCAAAGTCCCCAAACTTCATATGTTCAGGAATCAATCAGTCATTCTCAAGCAACATTTTATCAGATATTTGGAAACCCGTATGAAGAGATGATTGATTCGTCTCTCTACTGAAGACGGAAAGTGAATTTTCTGTCTTTGTCGTTCGTTGAGCAATTTTTCCCTCTTTCTTTCCTTCGCGGCGTTATGGTCAACTTGCACTCACAAACATTATTTGATTCTAGATCAAAAGCCAGCATTGGTTGTCAGAAGTATTCCAGTATTTTAATTTACAAGGTTTCCAGTAAATACATTAGAATAAACTGAATTCTTTGTACAAACTCTTGCCGTCGAAAATGAGTTGATTTTTCTTTATGCTTTTTCACCAGTTTTTGCACTGAAAAATCGTATTGCTTGCGTGTATATATTAGTACGAATACAATAATTAAATGTGGCTTTTAGCACTTGGTAAATAATACAGTGCTTTTGTAACGATATTACCAAACATTGGGCTTTCTATAATCTAGTTCTATAAGTTTTGTTGATGACAGTTTTCAAATAGAATTTTAAGTCATTCTTTTTCTCTCTTAATGACCAAAAGTTGTCTGATAATATATTTGAAATGAGTAAATGAATTCTTTGTGGAGTTAAACGATGTAAGGGGCTGAAACTAGCAAACCATAGCAAATATATAAGCGACATAATTATAAAATTATTGCATGTAACTTGATATGTTGGAAATTTAGATCTATTGGCATTAATTCCAAAGAGATTTCTGTCCGTGAAATAATGACATTGTACGACTGTAATTAGTAGGAAAAAAAAAACATTAAAACAAACTTAGTATTTTAGAAGGAAATATTGACTATTCATTCAGTTGCATTTAATTTCCCAAATAATCTAAAATATTAATTAGGATGCAAGCCACCTGATGATGGATAGAAAATGAGTAGGGCAATACACAAAATCAAAAAAGGGTGTGTATCTCACCGGATTCATTTAATATTTACAGCAAGGTGATCCTAACAGAACTAGACGTCATACCGGGATTTATTATTGGTACTCTGAAGCTTAATGCAAGATACGCAGATGTCGTTGTGGTGGTGGCAGACACAGAAAGGAAACTGGAAGAAATCTTAGGCTAGTTATTAAAGGAAAGCGTGAAGAAAAGAATAATCATCAAGGAAAAGAAGATAAAATATACCGTCGTTAGTAAGAGGAACAGCTCAAGCTACGAATTGGCTCCATCAGAATCAAGAAAATACAGAAATCTATCTGGATGTCATAACAGACGAGAGAATTTCTGACACAGAACTTCGAAGGCGAATGGGAATACTAAAAGATGTTTTCAAAAGCCAAGTTAAGTATTAAAAAAGAGTAAATTTTCGTTAGTGCTGTGGTGACCTCCCTCTAAAGAGTCTGTGTACTATGAGAGAAGGCCTTGGGGAACAGTCATTTCTGTTGAACTCTCTGTCTCTAGGCGGGTTCAAAGGAAACATTTTTTGCTGAGCCTACGGGCTGGGAGAAACTCGGCCTTGTGCCACATACATTCCTCGTGGGGGAGGGCTGTTAAATATAACAGTCGACCAAACTGTTCATTTCTGTTGAACTCTCTGCCTCGGCAGAGAGGAACCCGTACGAGGCTTTGCAGAAAGGCAAAGTTTCGTCCGGAGTGGTAGACAGACCCTGAACCCGTTTATACGGGTTCTAGGGGAATATTTTTGGGCGAGCCTACGGGCTTGGAGAACCCACGGTAAACTCGGCCTTGTGCCACATACATTCCTTGTGGTGGTGGTGTGTGTGGGGGGGGTGCTGTTAAATATAACCGTCGGCTAGATTGTTCATTACTTTGCCGAAGGGCAAAGTTTCGTCCTGGGAGGTAGACAGGCCCTGAAACCGTTTATGCGGGTTCTAGGAGAATTTTTTGGCCGAGCCTACGGGCTCTGAGAACTCACGGTAAGCTTGGCTTTGTGACACATACATTCCTCGTGGTGGGGGCTTTTAAATATTAACAGTCGAGTAGATTGAACGCTGGGTCAACCGACACCCACTCACTAGTCGTGTAATACTCTTCTGCTGTACTTACTGTTTAATATATGATATATCTGCAACCCTGGTTTTTGCTATTTCTTAACCATTTACTTGGTCACAACAGTTAGAAACAAAGAAAAGTTCGCTGAACTGTTGTGTAATATCAATCTTCATCTATAACAGTGACTGATGGACAATTTTCAAGTGGATGAAGAGGAGGCTTCGGGCAACAGAAATATGGTTCTACAAAAGGATGCTGAGAATACCATGAATGGAGCCTTTGAGCAACGAGTAACTTTTAAGGAAAATGGGAGCAAAACAAACAGACAGAAACAGTCAGTTAGAATTTGCGCAACATATAATGTGGATAAAGGTTTTGCAAACTTTGATACTCATAGGATTTAATAAAAGCAATTAGGATAGTGAAAAACAGTAGATGACTTCCCTAACGAGCTTGTGTAAATGGATGGCAGAGGATCAAGAGGGGGGGATAGTAAGGGAACAAACGTTGCCTAGTGCTACAAATGATAGGAAGTTGTCGAGAGCCATGATCAATTTGTAGCCTGTCAATATTTATTGTAGTACAATATCACTTCACGAAACGATCCCAGCTTTCTTAGC
Organism: Acanthosepion pharaonis; assembly: GCA_903632075.3. Classification (NCBI taxonomy): domain Eukaryota; kingdom Metazoa; phylum Mollusca; class Cephalopoda; order Sepiida; family Sepiidae; genus Acanthosepion; species Acanthosepion pharaonis. The sequence goes on from CAHIKZ030001813.1 coordinate 5,343,751, forward strand.
GGGTTACATGTCAATGAAAATTGCTTTTTATTTAGTTTACATATAAGCATTGAACATGTTCAGTCAACTTCGTTTAACTGTAATTAGTTTCTCATCGATCGAAGTAATTATCTTTTAAATTTAACCGTGCATTTGTGTTTTCAGCGAAACCTTAGCATTAGAGGCACTTACGATGGCAACAAAAACGTGATAATGACTTTTGTGCATGAACAGAAATTAAGGACAATTAGAAGCAGTGCACTAAACTGAGTGTGAAACAGAAAAGGGAAAAATGTTGCCATGGAAATCATGAAAAAAGATAGTTGACTTCGGTTTGGAATATTTGCCAAGAAATCAATTGAAAGGACAATCGAGATTTTTTTAAACAGAAATTTTAACCTGGACTCTATAAATTTATACCGGATATACTCGCCCTAGTAGATGTGCCGAACTCTTAGTTTGAGGTTGTGAAAGTGGGTATTTGTGGTTGACTCACAGATAGGTCGCACTATAATATAGGGAGTTACATGGCCCTTTTTACTGTAAATATAGCCAATATTTATTAAATATTTTTTAAATATTCACCATTATTTCCAGATTTTTCTTACATGTATTAAAACATAATAAAAGTGTTTATTCATTTAGATATAGTTAATAAACTGCATCAGTCCTAAAACCTCTTGAAAATGATAGTCTTTCGTCGTAAATCAGTTAAATATGAGCAGTTCAGATCGAGCGCTTTAATTCGATGTGTGATGAGGAAGAAGCGATTGCGTAAAGTCGAAATGTCGGGAAAAAAATCATTTTCTCCCTTGTTTTCGCTTATGGCCGAGTCCAGGGTACTCGCTTAGACTAATGATACCCCACAGTCTATTCTCATTGATGTCGAGTGGATAGGTCGCACCCTTAATTTTTATCGAAATTTTGGTGAAAAAATATGCAACCTATACTGAGTATATACGGTAGGTCTTCTCCCTCTTTCCATATATATAATGTATTTTATGTGTGTGTATATACATATATATATATATGCATATATATATATATATATATATATATATATATATATATATATATATATATATATATATATATATATATATATATATCAGAATTTCATATCTGACTGTTTTGGGGATAGGGAAGGTAGAAAAAATTATAATGCCAACCATTAGCATTTAAAGCGAACCTCAGTGAAGAGAGAAAGAAATGATAACAAATTCTTACTGTTACTGGCGTAATCTCGCGGTGGCAGTTGTTTGTGTCAAAATGCAACAAAAACCACTATATGTTGCCTACAAGTAATTCTCCTTGTAGAAGTAAAGATAGAAAATAAAGAGTTAGGACTCTTATGAATAGTTTCGGTGACACGTCCAGCCAGCTTCAAAAGAGGGAGCACGGTTGTAATTAAAGGAAGAGAAAATACAGCTTACTACCTTTGGCTAACTGTTTTTGAGTTTAGACCGCTCTTCGAACACTTGCAAATTTTGACTCCCCTTCAATCAGATGGGGTCGACTAGAAATCATTTCAGTAAATTTTCTGTGAAGACGAAATAATATCTTTCATTATATTTTCGTCACAAGATTACAGTTGAATTCCTTCATTTCTCCCCCTTCCATTGAGTTTCGCTAAGGTAAGTGCACAAAGTTTCTACAGTGTATATATATATATATATATATATATATATATATATATATATATATATATATATATATGGTTTGGATTGATTTTTGCGATCGTCAGACACTGATTAATTTTTAAGACACACTTTTCATATATTTATATATATATATATATATATATATATATATATATATATAATTTGGGTATTTAGGCAGAAATCCTTCTTTTATGCACATTTCATTAAATACGACAGACAAGGTGCTTTGAATTATTTTTTTTATACAATTTCTCATGTGATCTAATTATTTTTCTTTTCAGATGATAAATTATATAAAAACTGTCCGAATGTTCTTTTTCTCCGAGCGCTTTCGGCTATACATTTAACCATTTTCAAGGTTGAAATATATTAACTGCTAACAAGAAATAGTTTGTTGTATGTATGTATTTATATAATGTTTTCATTTTCAAAACACGATCAAGATATTGTGTCCCTGTTCATGGTTGATATTATTGAGTGTTGTTTTTTGGAGTTTTTTGGGGTTTTTTATTAATAAAGCTTCCATTATTTTTAGCATGTTTGATGCTATTATATTTGTGTTGTCAACAAGTATGTTACGAATAGACAGTTTTTATATAATTTATCATCTGAAAAGAAAAAAATTATTAGATCACATGAGAAATTGTATAAAAAACTAAATAAAAGCACCTTGTCTGTCGTATTCAATGACATGTTCATTTATATATATATGTGTCTGTGTGTGTTTTAAATTTCTCAGAATAAATCTGTAGAGAAGACAAATTGAATAAAATAAACAACCTAAAAATAGTACTTAGTCCTTGTCGACGCGTTTCATAATTGACTTTATCAAGACAAGTCATAATAAGCAAAAGTGAAATGTTGTATTGTTACATGAAATTCAGAAGTTTAAAAAAGTCGCTCTTGTGTAAGACTCTTTTGGGATATTAGTTACTTTTTTCTTTGTTTTTTTTTTTTTTTTTTTTGACTTTATGAATATTCGTTTCCTTTAGATTATTGTATCTCCAACAACAGCAGCAATAATAACAATAATAATGTTTCTAAAAAAGAATTTCACAAACTGTCAAATTATAAGGACCTGCAAATGGATGTACAAACTTAAAACTACGACTATCCCTGATTCGATAGGAGCATTTGGTATGATAAAGAAAGATACCGAAATTATGTGAGTAAAATCTTAGAACACGTCAGCAATCTGAGGGCTACAAAAAATTACTTTATGTGGAACTGCACATATCAGCCGCAAAAACATTTACACCTAAACGAAATGTACCAAATGTACATACATAAATCTCCTACAGTACCCATTTTTTTCATCGGCCCCAGAGACTTGGTAATTAGACATTCCTGGGAAGATCATACCACAAATAATAATAATAATAATAATAATAATAATAATAATAATAATAATAATGGGGGGAAGGAAACTGAAAGAAACTGGTATGAACATCACCCAGACCCGGTTACGGAGATAGGACCAGTTACAATTCTATGGGACTACACAATACACACACACGAAGGCATTCCTGGAAAGAGATACAAAAATTGTTCTGACAAGTACAGCCCACACTTTAGGAAGGGCTTTGTCTGTGTAATTTTTTTTTTTTTTTTTGTCAGTGGAAAGTGTCATGATGCCATTTCTAACCTTAGGAACCTCGGCGGGACCCGGAAAGAAATGTGTAAACGCCAGAAAACAAAGGAAATAATAATAATAATAATAATAATAATAATAATGCATTAAACCTTGCATTGGTCACAAAACCACAGCATTCTCTTTTAGGTTAAATTGTCACTTCTGGAAACTTTGTACGGTTTTTACACGTATAAGTCATCACATCGCAAACAACTAAAATACGATTATTATCATACGGCACATATTAGTACATAATACTAAAATACTCTACAGCACTTACTGTTAAGGAAGACTAAATTATCGAAGTTGTAATTAAAAAAAATAACCCATATTAAGCACAAGAGATAGAGAAAAAATAATTCTCATATCATCTAAAATAGTCAGAATGTGACGAGTCTCTCACTATTCTATCGCTACTTCCATGCGAAGTCTTCAGACGAACTACATTCTTTGGTTTTTCCAGGTCCAACGTTCACGGTTAGAACCCGCCATACCACTTATATTGTAGCAAACCATTTTCATTCCTTCTGTATTCCATCGACGAGAAGTAAGTTCCACTCACACAGCTTCTTCCCGCCAACTATTGCCCTGTGGTAGAAACTCCCAAGAGAATGTTTCCCCGATCACTACAATCGTAACCTGTTCAAGTCTAGAGCTAAAGAGTTATCTTCCCCTGCTATCCGTAACACCGTAACGTAACCTTGTACCTTGTACAAGGTGAACTCTATTGTAAAAAAATAAAAAATAAAAATAAAAATCCGATTCAATAGGTTTATCATGAATCATATTTTTCATTTATATTAATTTATTTTTAACTGGTTGTCATAACTTAATATATTAGCTGCTTTGTATGGGTCACAGAAACATAAATGATCTCAAAGGATGAACAAATGAAATTGTGTCTGTATTATTGTCAGCGTTTACGATGACAATGACGATTGAAAATGGTTATAGAAACCATTTCCCTGTTATCGCAAAAAAAACAAAAACAAAAAAAAAAAAAACAAAAAAAAAAAAAAAAAAAAAAAAAAAAAAAAAAAAAAAAAAAACAAAAAAAAACAAAAAACAAAAAAAAACAGATAACTACAGGGAACGATGGAGTAATGGATAGCGGCTCGGATTGAGGAATTCGAATTACATTCACTTATGTGCTAATACCTTTAGGAAAGGTATGAATCTTCTTCTTCTCCCAACTATGAGTAAATAGTAGGATAGACCGGGTTCTATAGCCTTGGTTGACAACTGGTCTACCGCAGAAAGAAATGGCAACCTACTGCGGGAGAAATAAATCTGCCTCGTTAATCATGTATCGAAAGATGACACATAACTGAATGAGAAATATACGTGTTCCAACTCAGCTTTTCCCTCATCAGCTGTTCCTACAAAATTCCATTTATTAGGCAGCACAAATAAAAATACAGGGATAAATGGGAACATGCCTTTCGTAAGAGTATCACCGAAAAGTGTAATTTGATTGATGAATTCCATTAACTGAATGACAACGCGTTGTTTGTTAGTAGCAGAAGTGTAAGATGTGTAAACATTTATTGGCCTATTTGATGCCGAATTCTTATGGGCACCCAGTGCGGATCGTAAATATTACAAATGATCAACTAGACTATCTTCTCTAACCATTACTCTACGTCGTTAGAGTTTTCCTTTAACAACTATGTGGCTCACAGTCTTCACGTGCCACCAATGTCTATCCGAAATTCACGCATTCCTGGAATACCTGAGAAGCACATAAAGTTTCCACATTGGATGCCCAGGGTGCTCCATCTTCATGGCTCCAAGTCATATGGTGTTACTATGAAAATGTAAAAATACATCTTTATAGTAAAAATACCAGTAATACATTTTCATAATAACAAATACCAGCGATACATTTTCATAATACCAGCAATATATTTTTGTTAAAATAATTACTAGCGTTACATTTTTGTAAATATTACCAGCAATACATTTTTGCAAAAGAAATTACTAATGCTCTCAAGAAAATTAAATTGCAGCACTAAATGACCCATCAGGTGTTGATATGCCGCTAAACAAAAGAAAATATCAGATGATATTAAATCCTATCCGCGTCATATTGCTGCCATAATTCCACTGCCACAGACCCACTACCTTTTTACTGTTATGTCTTCAATGCGTCATCCTGTTGATTCCATTTCTATAAGTAGGTTATGGTCATATTATAGCAAACCCCTTTCTCTAATTCTGTTTATAGACATTTTTTTATAAAATCATATTAATACATCATTTCTTTATAAAATCATATTAATACATCATTTCTTTATAAAATCATATTAATACATCAGTGCATGAGATAAGAAAAGACTTTTCTGTCGTAATAATTTTATGCCAATAAGATGTGCAGAAAATTCTATAATTTTCTATTCTCGGTGATAAATTTCAATTCCAACCTTACACTTCTGCGTCGCCTTCCACCGCATCTTGCCACCTCAATAAATATTTAAAAATTGATCGATATAAACAAATTTTGAAAGCTAAATACTCAAAATGTTGCTAATTTACACTAAATATGTTTTGATTGTTTAAAGTCTTAACTCGCCTCATATATTTAACTAAATCAAAATTTTTTGCTAAAAAAGAAACTCGGCTCATAAATTTATATTAAGAGGTTTTAGTTTTAAAAACACTTAACCCGTCTCACATTTTCATCCTATAATAACGGATTTGGTGATAAAAAAAAAATCACAATTTCAGATGAATGACTTTAGTTTTTAAAAAATCTACCCAATCCATTTTAATATGGAGATATGAGGTGCGTTAAGTTTTTTTTGTTTTTTTTTTTTAATGAAAAGTAAGCAATGTTTCGTGTATTTTAACTTTCAGAATTCGTTTGTGTCTATCAATTTTTAATATTTATCGAAGCGGCAGAAAAGGGCAATGTTCTTTCATGTTACAGTAATGATCAAAATGACACAAAATAAGCATATGTATTGTTGCCACAGAAAATCCTGCCTGAGAACTACTTACAATTTTACTATTGTGAGAAAACAAAGGGCACCCGTGTAACCGCATTAGTATAAACACCTTTCCCAACTAAATAAAAACAGAAAATGACCATGTCGATTTTAAGACAAAAATAGACCGACAAAAAAAAATCTACGTCGACTACACTGGTTCATGTCTTTATATTTTCATTAACTGCATTTTAATTCTGTTTATCCCGGCTTTTTAACTGTATTTTGTTAAACTTTCTTTCTGAGCAGCAGCTGTTAATATATATATATATATATATGTGTGTGTGTGTGTGTGTGTGTGTGTGTGTGTGTGTGTGTGTGTATTGTGGATATTGACCATTTTGCCACTAACACAAATAAATATCAATATTTATTAGAGAAATCAATGCTATTTTTATTATTATTTGACCTTTATCTGTTCATTATTTGAATATAAAAGTACATCTATCGCTCAACACACACACACACACATATATATATATATATATATATATATATATATAGAGAGAGAGAGAGAGAGAGAGAGAGAGAGAGATGAGAGATGGCACGAGGTGGTGTAATGGTTAGCAAGCTTGTCTGGTTAGAACAATTACGAATGAGTAGTGAGTTCGATCCTCACTGGGTATTCCATACTTTCGGCCTTGTGCCATATCTAAGCAACGATTAGAAAGTCACTATATACATAGAAAGAGAGTGGGCACCCCGACGGGGTCTAATGGTTAGCAAGCTTGTCTCGCTAGAATAATTACGACTGAGAATTGAGTTCGATCCTCACTGGGTACCCCCCTACTTTCGGCCTTGTGCCACATCCAAGCTACGCTTGGAAAGTCATATGTTTCCGCCCTTGGCATGTTTCGATAACAGTAAAAAAAAAATTACAGCAATTTTGTTCAGGGAGGTTCCCGCTTTTTATTCAGTCCCTCCCTTTATAGAGCGTTGAAATTAACTTTCCCTCTGGACATTGCCGGCCTGTCTCCCGACGGTACCATCAAAACTGAGATGGGAACAGGCTCAATGGGAGAGGCCGTTGGTGTCCTTTCCCCGTCTATGTTTAATGCAGGATAGCACCATTAATCGGTTTCATTATGGCTCTCTGGTTAGCTAGTCTGAATGTCCGAGGCCTAAGGGCGGAGACTCGCAAGGCAAGGCTCCTTCGTGACCTTCAGCGTCTCAGAGTAAATGTTTGTTGTGTACAAGAGACCCGTTTTTCTACTCATGACTATGAGGGCATTCTGTCTAGGGGGTTCTCCCTCTATTCAACATGTTTTGATACCCGTTCGAGAGGTGTCTCTTGGCTGGTAAGCAAGTCTTTGAAGGCTGCGTGTACCCTTGCCTTCGCAGATCCGGCGGGCAGGCTTTACGTTTTTGACGACATCTCGTCGGGTAGTTTTAGCGGGGGATTGGAATGCCGTCCTTGACCCTGATATAGATCGTATAGGGCCAAATTCGTGTGCTTTCACCCGAGACGTGACACCATTTCGGGACTTTATTGACAGGTTTGATCTTGTCGTTAAGTACCGGAATGAGCACCCTCGGGAGGTAGTTTGGACTTGGACAAATAGTGGCGGCTCGGAAGCTGGGGCTATTTCTAGCTACCTCGATCGAGTCTTAGTTAGGAGAGTCGATGTAGGGTTCTTAGGGTGTCCAAGTTTTCATACGGACCATAGGCTTCTCCGGGTCCGTGTAAACTTAGATAAGCCTAAGTTTAGGTTGGCTGGCTACTGGAAATTAAACTGCTCACTATTTTGTGAGCAGGATTTCCGGGGCCAGCTGCTACTAATGATACAAAGGGAATTGACGGGGGCAGTTGTTGGGAATGCTTGGTGGGACAATTTAAAATCGAAAATTAGAACGTTTGTTGCTGATTTTAGCCGTCGACTCAATCTAGACAGATTAGCGGCGCAAACGGCTTGTGAGCAAAAAGTAGATCGGGCAGTGAAATCCCGTTTTTAGTGGGGAAATAGCCTTAGCTAAGGCAGAGTAGTCCTCCTTGCTTATCAAGAAGGATCAGGCTCTGGTAGTTAGGACTAGGTTAAAAAGAATGTTCTCTGAGGCGACGAATATGGCCGCTGAGTTGTGCGCAGAGGAGTCTCGGAATGCATCTTGGCGACATATCGCATGCGTCACATTGCCGGATAAGCGGACCGTGACTTCAAACGCTGGCATATGTGAGGCTTTTCGTGATTACTTTCAGGAACTTTTCCCCAGGGAGCCCGGTATGAGCCCTGCTCAGTTCGACGCCTATAAAGCCAACTTCCCCTGTCTTGAGGCAACTGAAGCGGCTGGGTGCGAGGGTTCGATCACAGAGTCGTAAATCTAGGAAGCGTTGAAACAGGTTGGCCGGGATAAATCTCCGGGATTAGATGGTCTTCCCTATGAAGTTTACTTGAGGCAGTCGCCCGTTTTTGTTCCTTTGCTGGAACTGATTTTCAACAACTGGATGAAGCAGGGGTCTATACCTCAGCGCTTCACTAGAGGTGTGATCAAGTTGCTACGTAAGGACAAGAATGGTGGGGATGGGATAGGTAATTTTCGCCCTTTAACTATGTTAAATACAGAGTTAAAAATTTTGACAAAGATATTAGCCAACCGTTTGCAGGCTGTCCTGTCTAGTCTGATTGGATCCGAATAGACTTGTGCTATGAAGGGTAGGACTATTCAGGACAACCTTCATATGATCATTGAGAAAGTCGACAGTGAAGCCGCGCTGATCAATTTAGATCAGTCCAAGGCCTTCGATAGGGTTGACCATCGATTCCTGGAGGAAGTCCTTTCGGCAGCCGGTTTCGGGCCGTACTTTCGCACCTGGATCCGACTTCTGTATGCGACTCCTGGTGCGCCGGTGGAGGTGAATGGGGTACGATCGGTGCCTTTCGTATTGTCTCGCTCCATTCGTCAAGGTTGTCCGCTTTCGCCTTTGCTTTACGTTCTTGCGTTGGAACCCTTCCTTCGAAAGTTAAAGGCGAATCCGGTCCTGCGTAGAATTTCCCTGCCTGGGGCTACTACCTCGGCCAGGTATTCTGCCTATACTGATGATGTTTCGGTTCTTGTGTCGAGCAGAGCCGAGATTGAGGAAGTCAGTAAAGAGATCAGTGGTTATGAGTTGGTGACAGGGGCCAAGATCAACCGCGATAAGTCTGTTGGCTTGCGGTTGAGTGCGTGTAAGGGAGTTTCTCTTCCCGGACCTTTCCTCTAGACTGATGGACTGGTCAAGATACTCGGCATCTGGTTCAGTCCTGATATCCAGTTGGAAATGCATTGGTCGGAGGTACGAGGGAAGGCCGAAATCGCAATTAATTTGTGGTATCGGAGGAATCTTTCCTTGAAGGGATGGAGGAAGTATGCGTTTCACACATCTACCCGATTCTCCTTTACCGACTCTCTGTACTTCCACTTCCGTATGCCACACTAATGTCATTAGTAAGGCTCTTGTTCTCTTTCTTGTAGAGAGACAAAGCCTCTATGGTATCTCAGGAGATCTGTTGCCTTCATCCATCTGAAGGCGGTCTGGGTATGCCTAGAGATTCGTCAATATATGCTTCGCATCAGGTTCCTGGATCGAATGTGTCACGAATCGGATGAGGAGGGTGCCTTCTGAAAGGAAGACGCCCATAAAACTTTCCCAACCCATAAGAAATGTGCATTCGAGCAAGGAGGAGACCCATCGTTTGCTCCGAGCCGAATGCTCCTTATATCGTGAATGTCGTATTGCTCTGAAACGCCTCTTATGGGCGTCGGGTGGCCTCTCCAACGTCCAGACGTTGTCTCGTAGGGCATTATATCAAGTGTTAATCAGTGGTGCCATGCGTGATGAGCTGATTGACGAGCTCGGTCTTACGAAGCATGAGGTTCGCTCAATATGGCCTTGGGCGCCCGGGTTGAAATGCCTCAATAACGATGAGGCATCACTCACCTGGCTGATGATTCGTGGGGCCCTCTGGATCGCCAAAAGACTGTTCAGCAGGCCTGGAGAAATCTCTAAACTGCCATCGCTGTAGTGGGGAAGTCGAGACCAGTGGTCACGCCTTCTTTCATTGCAGGTTGGTAGCGCCGTTGTGCAGGTTTGTTGAAGGTCTCATGGTTCGCATGCTGCAAGGAAAGTTCTTTGTCCCTGAAGCCAGTTCTGTTTGTAACAATGTGGTGTCGCAGATGACGAAGGCTGAACAATGTGTTCTTTTGCGTATTAGGGGTTATGAGAGTCGTGATTTGGACGACGCGTAAGAAGGAATTCTACGAGGGCGAGAAATTAACTTCTTCCCAACTGATCTTGTTCTTTAATCGGCGGACCTCATCAGAATATGACTCTTGCGTGGTTGTGTCGAGTAAAAGGGGCTGACCTTGAATGGCATTTTGATGCCGGTTAAGCATCCTGATATTGTTCTTCATGGGCTGAACTTGGGCAACCCATCCCGAAATTAGGTTAGTATAGGTTTTGTTTTTTGAATCTTTAGTTTTTTCCTTTTCCCAGTAAACTTAGCTTGGGTGTGTTTGCTTATTGGACCCTTTTATTTCTGTCCCTATTTTCTTTCTTTCGTTTAATTCCCCATCCCTTCCCTCGTTAGGTGGTCAGTGATATCAGTTCTCTGGTGGATGCGGGGCGATTTTCGTTTTTTTCGCCTGTGTGTGTTTTTCGTTTTCTGTTGCCGTGTTTGGATGAGTGCGTGTCTGTATGAGTGCTAAGGATGAATGAATGTTTTTTATAATTTATAGGCCCGCATTGATTTCGTCCAGTGAACTGATGTCTCTGCTACATTTAAGTATTGTGTGTGTGTGGGGGGGGGGTTCTTACTAACAATGATTTTGTTTTGTTTCTTGTAAATAGATTAATTCGTATTCTATATACTCATTGGGGATCTTTTTAATTTGTTGTTTTATTCCTACCTCCACATACGAGAATTTGTATATATGGATACTATTTAGGTTTTTTCATTGAGACAATGAGGTATTATGGTGCTTGTAAGAGAGTTTAGTAAGAATGTGTTGTTTTGGTGTTAGGAATATTGTTTGTATGCTTGGGTCAGTGCTTGTGGCTAGCTAAGTTTGAAATTAAGACAGATGAAGACCGTCCTTTTCCTCATCTCCTTTTTTAGGCCTTGTGCCACATTTTTTGTAATTTCAAAGGAATAAATATTGTAATGGTCAGCAAGGGTGTCTCGCTAGAACAATTACGACTGAGTAGTGAGTTCGATTCCCACTTGGTGACCCTTACTTTCGGCCTTGTTCCACATCCAAGCTACGCTTACAAAATCACTATATATATATATATATATATATATATATATATATATATATATATATATAGAGAGAGAGAGAGAGAGAGAGAGAAAGAAAAGAAAGAGAGAGAAATATATATGAATATATATATATAAATATCTATAAATATAAAACATATATATATAGGTAATATATATATATATATATATATATATATATATATATATATATATATATATATATATATATATATATATATATATAATGTTTTATATATTATATATGTGCGGTTCAGTTCAGTTTTTATGTTTATGTTTCGGATGAGATTTGCAAACAAATCCACACGTAGGATATACAGAAGGGTTGAGCGTCATATGGACTGATGTATTAGACCAAGATTTAGTGCTAATTCTTAATTCCCTCAGATGGTTGGGAAGATTCTTTTCAAAGTTAGTTATACCACAATAGCAGGTATTTCTCCAGTTTGCTCGGTTTTCAATATATATATATATATATATATACACTGATGCAACTACACGTGCTGGTGGGCGAAAACAAGTAAATATACTGTTTAATAAATAAACGGAGCGGCTGCTCAAATATTCGTATTTACTATAAACAACGTATATATATATATATATATATATATATATATATATATATATATATATATATATATGTATGTATGTATGCATGTATGTATGTGTGTGTGTGTGTGTATCATCTCTCTTTTCATGAATCAAAAGAAATCATTTACAAGCTAATATCGAAGTTAATATCGAAGTTAACAGTATGTGGCGAAATATGCCTGAAGAGATTCTTCGTTTTTTTTGTGCCAAGTCTATTCAGGATTTATGAGATTATGGCTACCTACAACTTCCTGCTTTTTATTGCTCTAAGTAATCTTTGACCCTTTGCTACTCCTATTTGATGTTCTGCCAATCATTTTTTTTTTCAAATTTGTTCAGTACGTTAACTCCCTGGTTCTTTTGTATACCCCAGTGAATGTTAAGCAGTTCAGACCTTCTTTCCTTATTAATGTACAACCCAGAATATTCAGCTGTCACTTTCTATTGCAAGAATAAGTTTCCTTATTCGTAATTTCCTTGAACCTTAACCATTGGTTCTATGTTCTGGTCGTCGTATTTTTAACATTCTAATAGTAGAACCGTGTCTTTGTCGTTTTAAAATTACTTTTCATCTGTGGGACAATAGTCGATTATTCGTAAAGCGATTGCAGCAAAGAAATTATTAAAGTCAATCAGGAGAATCCGCGTTTATTTTCTCTTGATATCTCCAAAATAAAAATGAATGTTTTTGAAAGCCATTCTAAGTTGGCAATTGTGAGGAAATGCTTCGTCAACCCAAACTTCGAAAAATAATTTGAGTATCGTGATTTAAGAAATCACAAATAATTATGAACAAGGTTTATAATATATATACAATTTTTATTTAACAATTTAAGAGAGATTACAAGAAAAGGAAAAAAGTTTATTTTGGTATGTGTAATGTAGAAAGTTTGTATTTGTGGGATTTATAAGTGAGTTACTACGTAAATTGAAAGTTCTTTCGTTTAGCAGGATATGTTAAATTCATTGAACAGCATGTGTTAGGTTCATTGAGCAACATTTGTTAGATTTATTAAGCAGCATGTATTAGATTCATTGTGCAACGTATGTTAGATTCATTGAGCAGCATGTGTTAGATTCATTGAGCAGCATTTGTTAGGTTCATTGAGCAGCATGTATTACATTCAATGAGCAGCATGTGTTACATTCATTGAGTAGATGTGTGTGACTTCTAATCGGCTGGTCTTAAACTGTTATCAGGACCGCTGTTAATATTCACATGTCCAGACAACATGTAATCTGTTTTACATCTAACTGGCATAGACAGGCTAGAACATTTTGTGCGTGAGCGATTTCTGTCTGTGTGTAGGCGGTGCGTGGGTGTTTGTTTGTTTCTATGGTCTGCTTCTTGTAAGGTGTAATGGCTGCAAAAATTGGTATGATTAATGTGTACGATATCATTTTTTTTATTTTCTTAAATTAGGGACGTAGGCCCTACACTTGTATTGAAGAATAGAATAAGACAAATTCAATAACAAACAAAGATTCCTGATAAAAAATGGGAAACTGTATTCCTGACCTCGACCAAATGATAGGATTCTATTGGAATTATAAAGTCCCCACAGATTTTTTTTCTTTTCTATAGAACATTTTTTCATTTGTGCATGGTCAACTTCAAGGCGTTTTTCCGAGTCGCCGTAGACCAGCTTTCCCAGTCAGTCATGTCTATTTTTATACGTTTTCTGGATTTCTTTTGCTGCATTTATTCAATTTTAGGCCGCTTCATCAATGCACATTTCAGTAATTCACTTGATAGCCGAATCAAATATCTTCAGTGTTGATAAATACTCTTCCTACGTCTGTTCTCTTCAAATTGGCATCCTCACAGAGATATTGTTTTCTTACTTGACGCATCTAATGTTTTTAACAATTTGTGTATAGTTTGCGAAAGCAGAACATTTTATTGCTCTTGTATTTTTATAAGATTTCTGTTGCCGAGTTTTGCCTTCATTATCTTCCTTGTTCTATGTTATTTTCCTTGGTTCATTTTCCTCTTCTTCCAGTATATTTATAGTGTTATTTTCCATTCAATACTATAAGACGTTCACTGTTGTATAGCTGAATTCTTTCTCTTCATTATCATTTTCCTTTATATATTGCTAATATCCTTTCGCTTCTTGATCCCAATTCTGTTCCAAAGTTATAGCTGCACCTGTGTTCCAATTTTTCAGTGTCATTGTTAGTAAATAATTTTAGGTTATCTACGTACATCAAATGGTTTCATATTTCTAATGAATTAGTCCAAGTCACATTTCTTCAAAGTAAAAGTAGCGAAAATTATGAAATTTCTAGGGGAAAAAACACTAACTTTAAAAGCTATGGCCTAAGAATCCTCTTTCCCAATTTGGCTTTTTTCTGTACTGAATTACACCTTTTTTCCCTAAGTTGTAAGTATGCTTAAACGTTCAAACAGTTACAGAAATATATTAGTCTCTTCACGTTATTGATATCTTTTCATTTTTATCAGTAATTTTTCTCCGCCATTTTTTGTTGATTTTGTTTTCGAGATGTTCCTTGACTTCAAAGAATAACCGATTTACTTCACGAGTTTCTCTGTAACGATTTTCCACAGAAAAGACATTTGTATTTTATAGGTCTGTAACGATGAGGTCTTAGAGAGGTTGTAAACGAGGCTTATACGTGATATCAGGAAGAGGCAGCTGAAGTTTCTGGGACACACAATGAGGAAAGAGGGCCTGGAGAATCTGATACTCAAGGGTCGAATAGAGGAAACGAGAGATAAGGGAAAACAATGCGTGACATCCCTGACGGACTTAAGCAAGTGGTTGACAGAACGTCGTCTAGGGGAGGAAGCAGAGCGAAGGAACTTGTTGAGAGCTGCAAGGGATAGAAGGAGGTGGAGAGTCATGATCGCCTACGTCCTGAAAGGACATGGCACATAAAAAGAAAAAAATGAGCATGAATATTTCATTTTTCAACAGGATGGTCTCTACTTCACTGGAAGCTGACTGTACGGACATCTCAATGGGAATCTAACAGAAAGATGGATCGGGTGTACCAGTGATAATGAAAATGTGACGTTGAAATCGCCACCACGTTCACTTGACTTGACAACTTTTGATATTTTTTCTATTGCGCTATGGGAAAAGACAGTTCTCTATCCTTAATTTTCATACAAGCCTAGATTAACTTAAGCAGAGAATCATTGTGCTTGAAGGATGTTACGCTAGATATGCTACAGCGTGTTTGACAGGAGCAGGACAACAGCCTTGAGGTGTATCGTGTGACAGGTGGTGCGCACATTGAACATTTATGAAATTTTATGAAATCAGTTATAAAATCTACACCCCTTTGCATATCTTGTATTGTTCAAAATGAAGCCTATTTAATTTCAGTTTGCCTGGAGCATGTAGTTACTCAGATATACACATTTTAAATTGTCATATTTTGGGGGGGGGGACACCCTAAAAATAGATAATTTAGTTGCAAAGGCCAAATGTAAATTTAAAGCTTTAAAGACCTGGATGAGGAGTGGAAGCATTTGTGATGGTTTTTACCTGAAAGGAGATCGCACATAAAAAAAAAAAAAAAAGAATTATACGCAATTGTTCACTTAAAGCATCTTTTTGTAACAGGATTGTTTTACCGTCTGCCATCGGTGCCAGCATCCTTGCTTCTAGCAGAGTTTCATGGAACCGTTGATTGAGGCTCTCAATCAATGCAAATCTTTTGAAATAGAAACTATGGATTACCTCATATCCGTACTTTCTCATTTTGTAATTTTCTTTGAGTTCTTATTTGCATAGAATGTGATGATTATTTATATGTTATGCCGATCTTCTAATTCATGCTTTTCATTTTTTTTTTGTTTCATCGACTATTCTGTTCTTTTTATTTTTAGTATCTCTATCTATAAAAGGCAGGATGTGTGTGTGTGTGTGTGTGTGTGTGTGTGTGTGTGTGTGTGTAACGAATGCACGGCCTCAATTTTCGACGGATTTGCACCAAAATTTACATGCACATGCCCCAAGTTAGCAGCAAGGCGAAGACCGACTTTGCATTTCCCAACTCCCATCGATAGTGGAAATAATCGATTTTTTTCATGCTTCTGCGGCAGTTTTCATGTAGTTTACGGCCATTTTTCTACTGGCCAGGGTGAGAACCTATAGCTGGCTGCCACGAATATAGGCAGGAAGATTCTATTGGCCAGCGTGAGAGCCAACAGCTGACTGAAACGAATGTTAACTAGCATGCAAAAAAAAAATCGATAGCTGCATTCGTCACAAGTGGGAAAAATTTAAATCTGCATGGCACTTTACTCCAATTGGCTCATTCGCTTGCTTAAACTCAACGTTGATTCTGATTCAGCAGAACTGGGTTGGGTGTGAAAATGTATTTGTTGTTAACATTCTTTTTTCATTCGGTTTTTCCAGTTATGAGTCCTTTTTTAAAGCTGATCGTTTTGTGTTCATTTTGTTTAGTTCTTTTTTTCGTAACAGATTTAATGTTTAGTATAGAGCTTCGAAAAAAATCGCAGTGTGAGATAGGCAAGAAATAAGGCTTGTAGCAACATCAGCACGTCAAAGGTCCCTCCTTTAAAGGCAAGGAAGGGCAAAATATTTTAAGTCAAGTTATAGCGATTGCTGTATGAGTCGTATGATTTTTGAATCAAGCACGGGCAACGCCGGGTCATACTGCTAGTTATTATTATTGCTATTTGTGTTTTTGGAAGGTCACCATGTTTGTAGCTATGACTGGGGATCTAACGACATAAATCCCTATCACTTTATTTAGCATTCGGTACATGAATCTACATTCCTTGCTGGTTCATTTTATGGACCGTTGCAGCGACAATTCCCAGAGTGGTAATTTTAATGGACAGGACTTTCAACCTAATGTTCTACAATTTTATAGTTCTCGAGCGAATTTTTTTTTTACTGTTTATCCATTGACTTTTCCTTGATTTTCACTCTCTGTTCTTATAATCTGGTATAATGTCTTCTCCTTATTCCCAAAATATGATTATCCCGCCTTGCTTAGTTGGGGTAGTCTATCCGTATTTCTAAGTCCTAATGTATTTTACTCATATTTTTATTTTCAAGAACTACGTTTAGTTTGTAATCTTACAATTGAATTGATCGAACAGAACTTATTTACACAATTGCCATTGTAACACTGTGCCTGAACTGTCGTGTTTATTTTTATATTCCTCGGACAGCTTGCTGCATTTGTTTATGACATGATTTACAGCCTCGTGTTCGTCTATTTGGACGACACAACGACATTAGCTGTTTGTTTAAGTTTTCGCCAATATTTTTTTTCATATTATTGATTATAATCTATTTATTCTGCGTCACTATGTTAAGCGATTCCTAACTATTCAATGATTTTCTTCCAGTCGCCACGACCAACTAGAGTCGTTTCTAATTGACTTTTAAGCTCTGTGTAGAGTTTTTCATTTCTCATGTTTATTTTCTTGTTGAAATTCTCACTGTTGTTCGTTTTATCAATAACTTTACAGATCAAGCCGTTATTATTTTCTGTTTTGTTCTGTGTATTCCGTAATTCCTATTCTATCAGATTTAACAGTTTGATATGGATGAGTTTTTTGCCTGCTTCTTATCTCGTTGCATAAGGTCTGTCTGTATAATCTCTAATCAGCATTGTGAAGATTTGTTCATTATCATTAATTATCTGGTCCATTCCATTGACTTCATTTTCTCTATTATCAAGCTTAAAAGCAGTCTGCTATAGGGAGAGCCATGTAGTCATAGCGTTTATTCAATTTCTTATCTCTAAATTATTAATTATTCTTCTCAGATATTTTTTATTACTTTTTCTTTAATTTAATTGAATTAAATACAGGGTGCGATGGATAATTAATTTGTCGTCTAAACGACGCAAAAAAAAATGAAAATAATATCTTATTTTAAGAGTTGTATTTAGAAAATTACCCAAAAATATCTTGAAATAAAAAAGAGTAAATTTATTCAATAAAATTGCCATTGGTCTCAACCACGGCCTCCAGACGACTTCGGAATCTCCTGCAAATCTTCTGGACTGTTTCGTTATTTAAGTTGGTGAATGCTGCCATAATCCTTGCCTTTAGAAGGAGTTTTGTTTGTCTCTTGCTCAATTGCGCCCCGCACATAATAATCAAGGGGTTACAGTCTGGGGAGTTTGGTGGCAAGATGTAAGAGGTGATGTAATCGCAGAAATTGTCTGACAGCCATGACTGGGTTCTACTACTTGTGTGACATGGTGCCAGAGCCATGTTGCCAGACATAGGGTCTTCTAGCAGCCACCCTCTTGGCCTAGGACAACACTACCTCCTCAAGGTATTGACGTAGGCCTCCGTATTGAGTTTGAGGCCCACACCAACAAATTCGAGAGTTCTTTTCTCAGAGTGATTTTTTCGAGCTGCCATACCATTGGAATCACCATTAGATCCATCCAACTCTTCCCGAATCCTCTGTACTGTCTTCAGATTGACACCTAAACCCTCTGAAATGCTAAAGCCAAGTAGTACAGTACCAAATTTCTGGCGGAACGAATTGTGTCATGGTGCTCTTTTTTCTCATAGACGGTGCCCAACTGACACTACTTTACTGTGCAGTCGACAAAATCAAAAACGAAAAAGCACATGTGCGAAATTAAAAAATATAAAATGGTGACAATTTACCCATCTCACCCTGTACACCATAATACTGGCAGTAATTCTTGGGGGTCGATGACCTAATTCATTTATCTACTAATTTAGTTTCATCTGTTGTTGTTTTTATTCTTTGCGTATTGTTAATAAAACATATTTTCAGCCAATAATCCTCAGTTTTCAAAGATTTGATATTCCATGGTTACAGTGATCGATTTATACGATGTATTTTTAAAGTGATATTTTCCCTGACAATTTCTTAAACATTTCGACATTGAAATCCGTGTGTCTTGTGGAAAATGTCCCCTTTTGTCTTGGCTAGACATTATTCTTCAGAAAATACGTCAGTTTTCTATTCTTTTATCGAATTAGTAATGATTTACCCAGTTCTGCTATCTTCAACATTTTAAATCACTAAAGGGCACAGGTCTAAATTTTTATATTCCATCCATCCCAATGTAACGTTTTTGTCTCAGAAATATCCTGTTTCAGTTGTTCAGTTTTTATGCCTCTTCTGCATCCTTTCTCTAATAATTATTGACTAACATCGAGTGAGGGATTTACCCATATAATTGTTCTATTTTCCCTATCGTACCGATCTGTAAATTACCGAATATTTCATTTGATGTTAGTGTTTTTCGATTGACGTTATCCAGTTCAGAAATGTTTTGAAATAACCATCCATTTACATGGCACTGACTACTGGCCAATTTCCTCGCAGATGAAGAGGAGAATCGATACGATTGCGATGTGGTCACTGAGAATACTAAAGACTAAATTTATGACCAACAAGAAAATTCTAATAAAATTTGGAACTAAAAGGATACATTTCTTACATAAGAAAGAAAGTTGTAATTTGTGGGACACGTAATGAAAAAAGATGGCTTAGAGAAGTCAACATTCATAAGGCATAGCGTAGGCAATACAGGCAAATGAAAAGTGATTTATTCGTGAAAATGGATGACGGATCGATGACAAGAAGTTGTGGAGAGCTATGATCGTTCATGTCTTTGTGGGACTTGTCAAATAAAAAAGTATAAGAAATATTTCTCTTAGAATGGTCGATAGAGAACTAGTATACTCTATAACCCTTAACTGGAGGAGATGATTTGAATACATGCATTTCCGGATGTTATTTGTATGAAATTGATCGCAATGTACTAGGCTGGTGTCAGAACTCACCTCGATAATTCCAATTTCTGCGCTGATAACCGTTACACTAGTCGCACATATATTTATCTAGACACCGTAAAACTGACAAACCCATGAAAAATAATGCATTTTGGTTTATTCTTATTAAGATCCTTAGAATGATGGAAAAATTGCATCGTCCTATCGACCTGTTCTTTTGTCACGTTCCCCAAATTTGTTGTTTCTGCTGTGTTGAGTGCTTACGTTAGCACAATATTGCATCAAGTTAAAATATCGAGATTTCGACAGTATTATTATAATCTTCGTAAAATTTATTATTTTTTTTTATTCTTGTTTACTTAAGAGGTGAACATCGTTACTATCTCTTCTGCTCCGATTAGGTCACTAATTTGCTTTGCTTGCGACGAAGTCTACTTGAAGTTACTGATTAGATAACGCTTCTAGCTCCAAGATAATACGCTAACTTCCTTAAAACATTTCAATAATTGTTCGTTGGTAACAAGTCGTAATTCAAAGAAATATTTACGTCCGAGAATTTTTTTTCTAAGTGGTAAAACCACATTCAATTTCACTGACATTGTCAGTCTGACCTTGTGTTTTAGTTTAAATATTAGTAAATAGCGATCTGAAAGAAGTGTGGAAAGTCGAGCTCTGGTCTACAACGCCATATAACGAAAGGGTCCAGGCATTTTCATATTAAAAAGAAAAATAGCCCACTTCAAAGAAATTAGGAAAAGATGCAGGCATGCTAAAGAAGAATGACTTAGCGAAAAATGAGCAGAAATAGAAAGAATAAGTATCGCAGATAAAGTAGATATGCAAAAACATAAGAAAACAGGATGGAAAGATATGCTCATCAGCAGGACACATAAAATCAAAGAACAAGACACTGATATTAGAGAAAGAAAAATACTTGAGAGAAGGAACGAATAGACTGGAGAACTATTCTACGACTAAACAGAACAACCGACAAAACACAGAAATATTGAAGGACCAGAAATATTATAATCTAAAGTGGAATCAGCACTGGCCAAATAGAACAGAAACAAGACAGCAGAACCAGACAGAATTGTAATAGAGATACTGGCAGCCTTAGATGATTTCGGCATTGACATGACTACAGACATAATGAATGAAATATACAACAATGGTGATATACCGGAAGACCTAGGTGAATCTATTTTCAGAGCACTGCCTAAGAAGCAACAGAATGTGAACTCTATTATCCTATCAATATAATGAGACACATAAAAAAATTTATCATCCGAATTCTAATGAATAGAGCGCGCAGCAAATTTCAGACCGGAAATAGGATAAGAACAGCTCGGACACTTTAAAGAAACTTAACAATGAATGTAATATTTATGCTAAGAATGATATCAGAAAGAGTAATGCAATAGGGAGTATATCTATGTTTTTTGCAAAAGATTTGAATAAATTACATCACAAAGAGCTGTTGGAACTGCTACGTAAGCATGTCATATTTGGGAAGGATATTAGAATATTCCAGAACCAATACTGGCAGCAAACCGCCTGCACACGGATAGAAAATGTGTTTAGTAAATATACAAAAATGGACAGTAAAACAAATATATAACTTCTCACCGAACTTATTCAAATTATACAGTGAGGCGATTCTGAGAGAATTCTTTCTTTTTTATGTGCCATGACCTTTCAGGGCGTAGGCGATCACCTCCCTCCATCCTTTGCAGCTCTCAACAAGTTCCTGCCCTCTGTTACCTCCCCCAGACCACGTTCAGCCATCCACTTGGCTAAGTATGCCATGCGTTGTTTTCCCTTGTCTCTCTTTCCCTCTATTCGACCTGTGAGTATCAGATTCTTCAGGCCCTCTTCCTCTTTATGTGTCCCAGAAACATCAGCTGCCTCTTCCTGATGTTAAGTATAAGCCTCCTCCTCGTTTGCATCGTCTTTAAGACCTCATCGTTGATCAAACGCTCGGTCCATATAGATGACCCATTCATTATTGGCGTCCACATCTTAACATAAGATATGCAGATGACACAGTGTTGCTAACAAACTGTTATAGTGGAACACACCTATTCTATAGTTAATAGACTCCTCCACCTATAATAAGTAGTAGTAGCAAGAGTAACGAGCCAGTCGCTAAATGAGTTGGTCAGTCAGTCGATGTCGGACGACCGTTAGTCGGATACTAAAGTATCAGCGACCACCACTAGATTACTCTGCGTCATTACCTATTATATCAAGTTTCTAACGTTTTGTACGTCGAACCTATTTTAGGACCGACTTAGTACAAATACAAGCCTCCACTGTAAACCATATAACAACACTTGGCGACGAGGTATTCGGATTCATACGGAGGAAGAAAAACATTCGTACTCCATAACACAAACACAGAAAGAAAACTACAAGACAAATGGAATAGCCCAAAATTCAAATAAAAAATTGGAGATACCTGAATCAAACAAGTACAAAAATTCAAATATCTGGGAAGTATTGTACCGGAGGACAGAAATTCGAATTCGCATTGGGACAGCGAAACATGCCATCCATTTTTTTAATTCACCCAAAGCAAGGTGGGAGTGCCAATAGCTCGCAAGGGGTTACAGAGGATTGAGAACACGAGTAAAAAGGTATGTTTGAGGAAAGGATTCAAAGAAGGATGGAGTAAGGGTGTGAGATGTCGATTGACATTACACTTGAATATTTGAAGATTATAGTCATCGGGGAAGCAAATAATGGGAAGGGAGTTCCACAGACAGGAAGTGCGAGGAAAGAAGCTGTTTGGGTAGAAGAGACGGTTACATTTAACCGTTTTGACAGTGAAAGGGTGGGACCTAGATGCTAGCCTAGTAGCTCGCTTAAATTCATGTAGTCTGGAAACCAACGAAAATAGCTCGTCGGAACAGTTGCCGTGAAAATACTTATAGAAGAGACAGAGGAAAGCCACGGCATGTCTGTTGGATAGCGATTGTAGACTAGATGCCAAATCGGGACCTATCCTCTTGCATATTCGTCTCTGGATTTTGTCGAGGACCTCGAAACGAACAGCGGGAGCCCCAGACCATATATGACAGCAATATTCCATGCAAGGACGGATGGTTGAATTATAGATTTGAAGGATGAACTCAGACGAGAAAAACTTTCTGGCACGACACAGAGAACCAAATTTCCTTGACAGCAATTGATTCAATGAAGCTATTGATTCAACGTATCTATTCCACTTCGTATCAGTGGACAGCGTTGAGACCAAGCGGGCGTAACGAGGCGCTCTCAAAGAGTTGGGAATCAGACATTCTGATGCGAGGCAGAGAGGGTTCTCTGTGGTAGGTAAAGCAGAGAAATTTCGTTATTAAGAAACGGAAAATACGCTAAAAGAAGAAAAGAAAAAAGAGTACTGAACTGTTTTGTTATATCCGTCTTCCTATATGGTAGTCAATACTTGATAATCTCTTCACAGATGAAGGAGAGACTTGAAGCAACGACAATGTGCTTCTACAAAAGGATACTGAGAATATTATGGACTTAACATGTGTGCAACGATAAAGTTTTTAGAGAAAATGAAGAAAAAAAAAGGACACTTATACTTAACACCAGAAAGAGACAGTTAAAATTTCTACGGCACGAAATGAGGAAAGAGGGTTTGGAAAATTTAATACTCAAAATTGAGATAAGGGCAAGCGGAAGAGAGGAAAAGCAACGCATGCACTACCTAGCAAGCTTGGGTAAATGGATGATGGAGCTAGGTTTATTAAAAGCTACAAAGGACAGGAAATTGTGGAGAGCTATGATCGCCTATGTCCTGAAGGGACACAACGAAGAAAGAGACATTCAATCATTCAATTCATAGGAGTTACCATCAGGTAGTGAAGTAAATAAAAAAATCAGTATTTTTTTAAAGCGTAGACTGAATCATTATCTTTTTTGAAAGTGTCATTATTTTTTTTTAAATAATCGAATACACCTTTTGACACCAATGTGATTGAAATAATAACTTTTAAAGGATAATCGAACGTTAGAAAAACTGTAAATAGTATCATCCACACAGGAAAAAAATATGCAAAGAAAATACACCGTGAGAGACCGAAAAATTTTGCGTGATTATTTTTGATTGGATATATATGTATGTATGTATGTGGGCGTGCGTGTGTTTTTTGTGTTAAGAAGAAAGAGAGAAATAAAGAGAAAAACGACAGATATACAGCGACACGTAAATTGATTGTAGACATAGAATATTTTCTATTATTATTACTAAACTAAATGTTCAGCATAATATTGTAAATGTTATATAAAATAGAGAAACAAAGAAATAATTGTCTCCGAATAAATTTATTGACAAATACAACAGAAAATATTTTGCCAAATGTTTGGGCACATTCCAAAAACAGAACTGAAGCAGATTACAAAAAAAAAAAGATTACAATTTCGGATTGAATTCTATTCAAATTATTAATGTCCAATATCACTGCGCGTCACCTTATTGATGTAAACCTATTGGCAATTATACATTTGATAACCGTAAATATATCTTAGTTTGTTTTTTTTTTTTAGTGATTTATGAGTAAAAATATCAAAACAATGATTTTTTATTTGTGGTTGCTTTCCTTTTACTTTTTTCTCTCCATCTCATTTTATATAAACACATCTCCTGTAAATATAAAGACACACTCATATATGCATACCGTTGGATGAATGTAAGTATAAATTTCAGTAGAAATACATTCACGCAGCTATGTACCCATGTGATTGCAAAAGAATTGTAGTTAAAAAAATATTAGAAATTACTTTTATAAAGATCAAAATGCAGTCTTTTAAATAATAAGGTCAAGGTTAAGTAAAGATAAAATAATTTTTGCATGAACAAAATAAATAAAACAAATATTTTTAAATTACTGTGTAAAAACAGTTTTCTATCAATGATATTTAATACTTTGTAACTTTGCAGAATGAACAGAAGCATTTTTATATTGTGGGAATAATTCAGGTATCATCTGTTTTTCTTTTTAATCAATTCAACCCAAGCAAGGCGATAATGCTACTACGAAGTAAGTGTTTGCTGGAAGAAAATACATTAAAAGGAACCGGAAACCTAATATAATATATAATATATAAATTTCCAAGTTTTGGCGAAGACGTTACAAGCATAAAATTGAAGTAGAATTTAGAGAGAACCGGAACCGGAATCCCATTCCTAACCAGGAAACAAGGTAGAAACCTCTACTCCTGTGATAAGCCTTTACATGAACCGGACGATAGGTTAACATATATACTATGCTTGCTGGCTACATACCAACCTACCAACTTGAGGATCTATAAGATATAACAAAATGTACACACACACACACACACACACACGCGCGCACACACACTGACACACACATACACATATATATATATTCGCCCCCTCCCCCGTTCTATTCGACGTATGAAGGTCAAGCAGCTCAGTTCCTGGAAACTGACAGCCCAGACACCACCACATATGATTTGATTATAGTGGTGAAGTTTTTGTGCCGAACCATCTACACTTTTTGAAGGGCCGAACACAGACATCTGGTGCACTACGTGCCACAAGGTCCCCAAACGACCCTCCACAGGTTTTGAATTCAGTTGTCCTTCTCCTAGACTAGTCTGTCCTGCTATTTACCTATAGCTGGATGGGGGGAGAAGAAGAGGACCCATACCTTTCCCAAGGGTATTAGCACGTAAGTGAATATTATGGTTTCGACAGGAATTCGAACTCGGCTCTCCATTCTTCAATCAATTACTCCAACGTGGTATATATATATATATATATATATATATATATATATATATATATATATATATATATATATATATATATATATATATATATATATGGAATATAGGATTGGTGTATACGGAATAAATTCCCATAACCAACAATTACTATTCTTAAAAGAATGCTCAATACAGAGTAGAACAAATATAATTATTTATTTAAAAAATTATAACATAAATATGTTATAAAATCACTAAAAAAAATAGCCATTTTGTTTTC
Source organism: Acanthosepion pharaonis (assembly GCA_903632075.3). Lineage (NCBI taxonomy): Eukaryota > Metazoa > Mollusca > Cephalopoda > Sepiida > Sepiidae > Acanthosepion > Acanthosepion pharaonis. The sequence continues at coordinate 5,369,620 of CAHIKZ030001813.1, forward strand.
AACACTTTTGGTGTCTTATCAAGTGATGGTGTTGAATGTAGAATAAAGGGTTTTATGAACCTTTTAAAACCCTTTATTCTATTCATTTTTAAATAATAATCATATATATATATATATATATATATATATATATATATATATATATATGAAAAAGTAGATTATTAGAAGTTGCAAAAAATCGAAAAAATATTTTCTAAAACTGACTTTCAGACATAAAGGCACAAAAAAGTTAAAAGAAAATACCATTTGGAGAATGGTGTCTTCTAACAGACGGAAAAGTTATAGATACAAGAAAAGTCAAATAAGTAGACAAAAGAGATAAATTATCGGATTTAAATACAAGAACAACTCATGGAACAGAAGCAGTCGCCCATACAGAAAAGAAAAGAAAAAAAAATGATCAAATAAACAAAAAAAAATCAAGAGGTAAAAAAAACATTATCATTCGTCAGAGGAAAAAAAAAGGGAAAATTTTCGAAACCGATAATGTAAACAAACTACAACAGTGTTAAATTAGATTTCACGCAGGCAAGTTTTTTTTTTTTCAGACTTTTTTTTTTTTTTTTTTTAAAAAAGTATTTTTCAAACGCACGAGAATATACTGAAAAATTCTCGGTCTGACCAAGAAGAATGACTTCGATGCATCAGACAAAAATATTGTTCTATATACCCTACTCTTCAATACACAGCATTTCTTAAATTTCTTTACTTCTTCCACCACTAATTGAAATACTGATACAGTGTAACCCGGATATAAGAGAACCGGATATAAGAGAAACCCGGATATAAGAGAGATTTTCTCTGGTCCCAAATTAGAGCCTGTGTTAATGTATATAAAATAGACCAAACCCGGATATAAGAGAAACCCGGATATGAGACTTCTTCTCCGGTCCCGACAACTCTCTTACATCCGGGTTACACTGGACCATTCCAAAAAATCATTCCAAAAAACCATCTCTCTCTGCTAACATTTTTTAAGATTTGGGAAAAGGACAATATCGTATGAAGTAAAATCTGTTTAGCTATGGAAATGCTAATTTTGATAAGTTAATCAGGTCAGAATTTTTCTTCACCTATCCTATATACACTGATGTCCCAACATAAGGAAAGAATGACAGCTAATAACTCGTAACAACTTCAGATTTCAGTGTCGTATGCATAAAAACGGATAAGCTGGCCTCGAGTAATTCATTTATAGGCAATGGATGCTACATTTATGGATGGAAAGAAAATTATAAATAAATCACAAAATGTTATGACAAAAAAATGACTAAAATATTTCTGAAATAGCACAGCTTGTGAAATGCTCACGTTTAGTCGAGTACTTGTAGGTAGTTGTGTGTACTTTATTCTGTTTGAAATGTAAATCTGATGTTTGGATACTAGATGACCAAAAAGTCACTTCAGTTGATTAAGTAAAAATACAGGGCAATTCTTCGACATTACAGATCAACATATTTCCCATTTTGGTCTACTATTTTCTATCATCTTTTTTTGGCAACTTCACAATTCCATCCCTCAGAATCTTTTTATCCTTCTCGGCAAAGAACAACTCTTTGTACCTTCCAAAGAACTGAAGCCTTTTTTTTTATTAAAAATTTCACTTGCTCCAATAACATGTTTGGTTCTCCAATGGAAGCACCAAGTGGACTCCCAACATTAAGATTTAAACAACATTCTTCGAATGAAGACTGACGGTTTAATTCCGTTGCCTACACATTATTGCAAAACATCATCTAGTACCAATTAGCATAAAAAACGAAAACTTCTCATGAGATTTTAATCGCAATATGACAAATGGAAAATACAGTCTCGTAGGATTTTGTTTGCTTAGATGGAAGCCATACAGCTAAGCCAATAACATAGTCTGGTACGGTCAATTTTTAGCGCTTGATTTGAATATTTTGGGTACGGTGGCTTTCTTCCACGTCGTATATCGTTGATTATTCATACGTAATTCTTTGATCGTGATCAACCAAAACTGGTCGTTTCAACTTTGAAGTATAGTTCAACGAGAAATCTCTAGCCTGAAATGTAGCAAACCACTTTTGACTTGTCTGATCAGTAATAGCAATTCATCCATACACTGCAGATATATTGAGTTACATTTTGATTCTTCTTAAAAACAATCAAGTAATTAATAAACATATATAATAAGCTGAAATATTGACAATTTTCTTTTTCACCGAATTATACATTTTTTTAAAATGCATATTGATATGCCTGATAGAATATAAACAAAAGCTATCTTTTTCGAATTAGGTTAATGAAAATTAAGCACTCCCTGTGACATCTAATGAGAATAAAAGATTTAACTTTTTGCCCAATCAATGGCATAATCCTTTGTGTCAATATTAAATGAATTTTTTACGCTATTTTAAGTATGTTCTTTCCTAAAGACGTTATTGCGCAACAAACAAACTTAAAAATATTCGACGTTAAAAATTAACATCTTTCTAGTGAAATTTAAGTAACGTCTTTTATGAATTATGTGATAAATAAAAGCAACGTACTATCTAACCCGTTGATGAGCGGATACCATATCTGCGAGTCGGAAAGATAATTTTGAATTATATATATATATATATATATATATATATATATATATATATAGAGAGAGAGAGAGAGAGAGTACGATGGATAAATTGTGGTCTAATTTACACAAAAATGGAAATAACACTGACATCTCATTCTAACAGTTATCTTTACCAAAGTTACACAAAAATATCCTAAAGAATAAATTTATTCAAGAAAATCGACATTCGCTTCAACCATGGCCTCCAGTCTGGGCGAAAGAGGGATAACCGGATTGGGTTGTCATCTAACATCTAATCTTCGGAGTACATAACTGTAATCTTAGCTTTCTGCAACCATTGCATTTTTTCACTTGCTTTTTGTGGCAGGGTATAACGTGGTCGGTTCACTACGACAATGCACATGCTCTCATCGCCCTGGGCATCCGGCAGTTCTTGTTTTTAAGAAGGTCATAAGATGCCGAAGGATTGAACAATATTAAAAAGAATAATAAGCAAGAAAAAGGGAATTGACCATTAAGAACATATTTGAAAGCGCTTCTGTTACGAATATAATGAATAGATGTAAACAGTTAAGAATATTGGCTAAATACATGAAGCCACCTTTCAGTAAATATGACGAAAAGAAATGCGTAAGGTCTCATTAATCTTTAGTAATGAATGTTGAAGTACATTAGACGGACATGACTGCTGGGCATGAAGTTGGGACCTTCATGGAAATAGACAAACACATGACTTAGAAGATATCAAGGGTGAAATAGAGAAACAGCGTCAAGAGCAAAATTATAATATTATAATATTAATGATGGTGTCAAGATAAATGCAGGAAATTACTGTCAGCTCTTGGTCCAATTTTTGAGCGGTGTATGTCTGAATCAAGAAGCTTTAAGCAAAAGAACATATTCGTGCAAATCAATGCTCTTTTATATTCAACAAAATTTAATATTCCTCCCTTGCCAAAAGAAATGTTCCAAATACATTAAATTAATGGAATATCTCCCATCCTCTCCAGATAGAAATTCAGTCGTTCTATCATTAAATGAGATCCGTATGAGAATGGAAAATAATATTCAAGCAATATCTGAGAAGCAATAAAAACTGCTGCAAGTAATGAACACTAGCAGAAATGTTAATATTTCTATTTAAGAAAGACAGATGAATGTTATATAATGTCAAAGAGACCATAGTAACATGCATAATAATAATTTATGCATCCATATGGAATATGGTGTTAATATACTCATACATTTTTAATTTCTTTTCTAACGACCGCCAATGTAGTCGATTTTCTGGATACACTACAAGTTTCCATACCTGTTTCTAGGTGGTGTCTCTCATTCCATCTTTCTTTTCTTTCTTTTCTTTCTTTCTTTCTTTCTTTTTCTCCTCCTCCTCCTCTATCTCACTCTCTCTCTCTTTCTCTCTGTCTGTCTCTCTCTCTCCCTCTCTTTATATATATATATATATATATATATATAGAAAGAGAGAGAGAGAGCGTGTGTGTGTGTGTGTGTGTGTGTGTGTGTGTGTGTAAAGTTTCAGCAAAATATGATGAATAACTCACAAGTTTCCTAATAAAATATCACACCACCAAATAACTTATTGTAAATATTTCTAATAAAAAGATGAAATTCATATGGTGTTTAATCCTATTATTATATCTTGAAAATCTAACCAAAATGAATTGGTTAATACTAATTTTATTGTGAAAACATTGATTGGCATAATAACATCTGACAGAGTGTATATTATTTTATATAGGTATAATGTAACCGTGACTAGCATTAATTTGTTACACTAGTATCATTGCCTTGAAGCAACTGGCACATTTTTTTCAATCCTTTGTGACTCAACACTTGTTTTGAAACAGCCCTTCACCTTCTCTGTGAAGCGATTTAGTCGTTCGCCTCAAGTGACAATTACCTGTTAAATGACGTAGTAATTGAGACCAAGCTAGTTAGTTATTTCCCGCTAACCATTTAGCCACCGGTTATTCCCCTTGTATAGGCTGTTACATCGATTTCATATATGGATGTTCTATCACTTTTTCTACACACACTTCTATTGCACGTTTGCAAAATTCATATATATATATATATATAATACATACATACATACATATGTGTGTGTGTATGTTATGTACTATTTCATTAACTAGTTTTTAATTTAGCAATGAAAATTTAAAACTCTCTTTAAATCGACCCCATTTCTTTCAATTATTATATTCTCTCTAATCGATTTTTCTTATTATTCATTATATTAACTTATTTGCATTCATTTTTGTCCTTTATTTAAACCACTATTCTGTTTTTATGCGCCATTTTGTATATTAAATTTTAGAAAATGACCATCAAGGTCTAGCTTCTTAAATTCATATATACATATATACATATATAAATTCAGATGGCCTGAAGTTTGACTGTCGCCACTTGGTATTGACGACAGTGTCAACTTTTAAATTAATATTCGCTCTATCTCTGTTATTCAGCACCTTTACCCATAAATATGGCATAACTTAAAATTACATTTTTTCATTATATATATATATATATATATATATATATATATATATATATATAAGATGAAAAACTATACTTAGATGATACTTTCGTCCTCTGAGGAGCTTTAAATCCCTAGAGGACGAATACGTGTGTAAGTTTTTTCTCTTGTTTCTTTTTATTCATTTTGTCTCTTCTAAAGATACACTCTATATGAGCATACTTTACACGCACACACACACACACGCATATATATATGTTCATCATCTAGTATATAGGCTAAACATTTAAGTCCTGACAAGTTATTATATGTAATATGCTTTATTTAGTTACAACGGAACAGCTAGAAATCACGAAAGAATAACATGTCGACTTAAAAAAAGTTAGAATCTGTTAGCCTTAAAAGACTTTAAAAATTAGTTGATAATTTAGCTAAACGGATATGTGTAACATTGTAGATAAGTTTGATCCCCTTTGAGAAAATAATGCCTCGACCAGACTTGTTTGTCTTTCTGTCACTGTGTTCAATGTTGTAGCCTCTTTTCTGTTGGTACCAATCAGAGTTTAGACAGATATGCCAATGACAAATCTTCGGTATCTGATTTCAATAGGAAAGGGATTACATACATACATACATATATATGAGTGTGTTTGTGTATATGCGTATTTAGGCAGCAATATCTCTTTCATACATTTCTTTAAAGACAACTGATAAGGTACTGCGATTAATCATTTGATTAAATTTTTCTTGTGTTCATACAAGTGTTTTCTTTTTTGGACACAAAGTGTGAATATATATATATATATATATAGGTCGTATTCTTAAGCTGTCACCCATGTATGTACTGACCAGGATCAACGTTGCTTAACTTTAATGATCGTACGGGAACCTCTGTCACACAAAAGTGCAATGTTGCGTGATATATATATATTTTTACTTATGGGAAATGTATGATTCCTACTGTTCTCCCCACCAACTAGGGGTTAATTAGTAAAACTGGTATCACTAAATCATTATTATCTTAAAAACAAGAATTCTTATAATGTAAATCATCCGTTTTCTGGTTTGAAATAACCTCCAAAAACCAAGAAAACCAATCGATCAAAACAATTTTGTGTATATTTATCGTTTTGTCTACGTCTGTGTACCTGTTGAATAAAAGAGGGCGTAATTGTTAGAGTTGAAGCTGAAACGTTCAATTAATTAAAAATATTTCCATTAAACTTCCTGCAGCAAAACAGTTTTTAAAAAATAAATGTTTATTTTACAATGATACGTTTCTTATGAAAATTAAATTCAGTATTATTTTCAAGCTAACGTTATTACACTATTCTCTCAGAATGACTGTATTGCCTTTTTTCCTGTTCATTTCGAGCCAGCTTGTTGCATTCATTTTGATGTGGTTACAATTTGTTTTGTTTTTCCATAAAAAAAAAAAAAAACATATTTGTTGGTTTTCTGTTTTTTGTCAATCTTTTTCTTGACATGATTTAGCTCGAATGCAATTACTATGGCCTAGAATAATAAAAGAGTTTGTTGTTTTAATTTGTTTTTTTTTTTTTTTTTTTACGTTCTCTGCTGAATGGCCACGTCATCTTTGTCCACAATATTTTGTTTGTCGTTTAAATACGCAATGTTTTTTTTTCTTTCCATTTTCGTTAAGTCCTTCAGTGTTTATTTTGTTGTTTTTTTTCAGTGTTCTTTTTGTCGTCTTTTTTTCGTTCCCTCTAATGTTAGCAGTAGTTACAATTTTTTTTCCTTGGTATATTGTCGGCATTTTACAATCCCATTATAAGGGACTGTAAATGGTCTTTGACATTGATAAGTAACCTTCCCTTCTTCTTTTCTCTTTACAGATAAATCTGTGTGTATCCTCTCTCGGATTTAGGTCCTTTCACGCCATTAAATTTCCTAGCCCGTCGATTCATCGATTTTTGTTCCACACTTCAGCAGACTAGTCATGGTTCTCAATACTTAACAGCAGATACTGTGCATATATCCATCTTTTTATTAGAATCCTCAATTTTCTTTCCTAACTTTTTTTTCTTATTCCTCTGTGATATTTCCTTCTCTTTTGGTTATTTTATTTCCTTCTGCTTTATGGAATCGCATTCAAGATATTTCTCGTAGACATTTAATGTTTTGCTTGGTTTATTATCAGGCAATTCAGTCGTATTTCTTATCACGGATCTCTTTTATGTAACACTAGCACTGAGAATTTTCTTTTCTAATAACTTTTTTAAAAATCCTAACGGGACAATAAGAATTTTTATATAAGGCAGCATTCATTGATCCCAGTCGTTTTATGTATGGGTTCGAGATTATTCTAATCTTTTTGGTAGCTGAATTTAATCATAATTGACAGCAAATTACTTCAGAACTTCAGCACCTGTCTCAGTATCTTCAATAAAAAGAAACTTAAACGTTTTTCTCTCTTATGCGCCGTGTCACTTCAGTACGTACATGGTCATGGATTTCTACAACTTTCTCTCCTTCGTCACTCTAAGTAATATTTTTCTCCATGATATTTATTCAAGGATCTGTTGTGCCATCCATTTACACAAGATCCTTCGGTATAACGATAAACTACATCCACGTCCTGGGTAAGACGATAAAGTACATCCTGCAGCAAGGCCTTTGATCAGGAGGTTTTGAGGAGCGTGGCAGCACCTCTTAATTGCTGGTGTTCCCAGGTCCACCCTGACCCAGGGTAGTAGCACATGTTAGGGTCCCAGTTATGGGCAAAGAGTTAACCCCAAAACTGGGGTATAACACCATAAAAATATAAAAATAGGTTTTAATACCAGCAATATATTTTTGGAAAAAATACTAACAGTAATACATTTTGGAAAAAAAATACCAGCACTTCATTATTACCAACAGTACATTTTTGAAAAAGAAAAATATTACCAGCAATACATTTTGGGAAAAAATTAACAGTAATACATTTTTGAAAAACAAATATCAACATCGATATATTTTTGAAAAAAAAATATTATCAGTAATACATTTTTGAAAAAAAATTACCAGCAATACATTTTTGAAAAAAAAAATTACCAGGAACAAAAATCTTGTCGGCATTAAATAACCCATTGAGGTTGATATACCGTAAAACAAACCAAACCAAACCAAGATCTTTAGGTAGGTTTCTTGATGCTTCGCTCTGTCTCTCTTGCTGTCAGTATGTCATATGAGTGTCAAATTCTTCAAGCCTAATTTCCTCGTTGTGCGTCCCAAAAATTTCAATTGTTTTTTTTTCTGATTTTCAGTATATCCTTTGTTTTTCTATATGTCCTGTGCCTTTGGGGTGTGGGCGATCATGGTTCTCTCCAATTTCCTACCTTTTGTAGCTCTTAGCAAGTTTCGCGTCTCCCCCGCCCCCATCCCTGCTGCTTCCCGGTCTGCTATTTATAGAAGCTTGTTAACAAGTTTACTGACAGTTACTCCTTGTCCTTCTTACCTTCAATATGATCTTTGTGTGTCAAATTCTCGAAAGTCACCTTTCTTCATTATTTGTCCTAGAAATTTCATCTATTTCTGATTCTAAGTATAGCTGTTCCTTTTGTTTACCTTAAAACGTCTTTGTTACTCATATGTCCAATCTATGGTACTCTCAAAATCCATCTGTAGAACAACATTTCTGTTACCTCAACTGATTACCAACATGTATTGCCATCTGGAAGTTCTGATTTCACAGCATCATCCTTTTTTTCTTTCTAACGTTTCTTTCTTTTTGTCTAGGTTTTGGCAGGTATATTATACTATTCTAATGCGCCTTCAGATTCCGGGTTACATTTTTCAGCCTCTGTTAAAACATTTTTTAGATATTTAAACGTTTGTATTTGTTTGATTTTGCTATCTCCGATTTGTAATTTGCATTTTGGACTGCCTCTTTTGCTAACAACCATGCATGAACAATCTAGATGGTGGATTCCGTTGTCTCAGCCTTGTCATGAAGGTGAAGGCATTGACAATAGTTAAGAGTTAGGATCACCGAGACAAAAGTAATGTTGAAAACAGCGAGGATATTGTGCTTACTATTGAAGAGATTTACTGTCACACTTACTACTGATTTGAAAACTCAGTGAGTTAATAATAATAATAATAATAATAAGAATAAGAAGAAGAAGAAGAAGAAGAACAACAACAACAACAACAGCAGCAATAAAATTAATCGCCCTGAAATCCTGATCACTTCTTATTGCTATGGCAGACCCTGCAGATTGTAATGTTAGTTTGAAGATCTTAAAAATACTATCAAAATACAAGGATCTTGAAGTGGAAATCTAAAAAATGTGTCATATGAGGACGTAAATAATTCCAGTTGTAGTTGGATTGATTGGAAAAGGTTCCGATTGAAGGGATTCCTGGTAGCCCATGCCTTAACAAAAATACAAAAAATTGTAGGCACAAGTACAGCTCACACATTACGAAGAGCTTTATCTATGTAAAATATGCATGATCTTAGGGATTTTTTAATCAATAGAAAATGTCGTGACTCTGGTTGGGACCCGGAAGGAAATGTGTATACAACAGAAATAATAATAAATAATAATAATAATAATAATAATAATAATAATGGAAATCCCAGCTTTAAAAAAAAATGCAAAAATTGTCTTGATAAATAAATCCCATATACATAGAAGAAATTTGTCCATGTAATGCTAGTGATGTTATAGAAGTTGGAAAAATAAATCATGAAACATAACAACACACCACTATCTTCCTTCTCACAGACTTGGTAGGTAGAGTGACCATAGCAGAAATCGAAAGATGATGATGATGATGATGATGATGATGAAACCACAGATCATCTAATCTCGGGATGTTCTGTATTTGCGTCAAATGAATATAAAAATCGTAGAGTGGAGAAATATTTACATTGGACTATGTGCAAACAATTTGGGAAAGATGTTAACAAACACTGATATGAACATCACCCAGCACCGGTTAGAGAAATAAAAGACACCACATTTCTATGGGATTACACCATCTTTACAAACAGGAACAGTGAAGCAAATAGACCAAACATAATTGTCAAAAACCGAAAAGATAAAATCTTGCCTACTAATTGGTATGGCTTGTCCAGCGGACTGTCACATAGCAACCAAGGAATTTGGAAATGTATCGAAGTATAAAGACCTGGAAACCGACATAGAAAAATTTTGAAATTGAAAACCAGAATAGTACCAGTTATAAAATGGAACACAACACATTGAAAAAATCCCTCGAAATCCCAGTTTAAGAGAAATATAAAAAAAAATGCCTTGGTAAGTACATCCCACATACTAAGTAGAACTTTGTCCATGTAACGCTAATGATGTTATTGGAGTTAGAACACAAATCATGAAATGCAGCCATAAAAACACATCACTATCTTCCATAGGTCTTCCTGCAGATTTGGTATGTAGTCTCACAATAGCAGAAATCGACATGATAATGATGATGACGATAACAATAATAAAAGAGGAGACGATGCTGAGAAATTCTCGGTTCAATCCACCTCTCAAAATTTGAGCGTTATTTCGTCAATGCAAATGGAAAGAGTTTTCTTTTATCTTCTAAAGTGTTAATTGCCTTGCACTTATTTTTTTTTTTTTCCTTTTCAGATTATTGACTGAACCCTGTTTACAGAAAGTATGGAACTTTCAAATGTTCAATTCCGAATCGTTATAAAGTCACTGTTCTAGAAGAAGAAAACGTCGAAAAGAATTCAGGCGTAAAAGATATAAACATTTGGTTTACAAGCGCCCGTTATACCTAACCGTAAAGAAATAATACTTTCAGTGTTGTTATACCTGTTCTTGTAATACATATAAATATATTATCATTCTCAATATTGACTTAGTCACAAGGCTAATATTGTTAATGGCTGATCTTATTTGAGCTATATTTGTACTTGGGCATTACTGATATTCAAACGTATTGAACTCATAGTTGATTTCATATCACAATTGATCCTTTCAATAGTGAGTCTTGTATTACCCACGTAATTCATATCTTGATGATATTCTGGTTGACAACGATGCATTCTGTCTTTAAACCCGAGGTTTAATCCTATCTTCTCAATTTTTGTTTCCGTTTTCCTTGTAAATTACTCTTTGCTCACGTGCTCCGTTCATGGAATTGTCAGTATCCTTCTGTACAGCTACATCTCTGTTGCTTCAAGTGTCTTCTTCGTCTCTCTAGAAATTGTTCAGCATTCACTGCCATATCGAAGGATTGATAGTACACAGCAGTTCAGCACTGTTTGTTTTTAACTAAATCAATTTATTTCTTATTCCAATGTTTACTCGTATTTCTGTGTCACATTTTCTATCTTCTGTTAAAAATAATAATAATTTTCTATACGAGCTTGATTTTGACGCCTCCTGTTTATAGCTCACATTTTTGGCTGTCCTTTTGATAACGAGCGTATATTCTGTCTCCTTACAACTTAGATAATAAAAAGCTTTCCACTTATGACATTCAAGTTCTCCATAATACTTTAATTTGATAATTTCTTTCGGTTTCTTTAACACAAAATTCTGTAGCATTAATCCAAAGAAATGTTTCGGCATGCAATATTTAAGTAGAAGACAATTTTAAAATTTTTTTTAAGATAATTTATCTTTCTTTACCAATGCCCCTTCAGAAAGAAGATGATGATGGTACTGTACAGCCTCCGTTCCTTTATTGTTTGCGAATTGCCTGGTATTCTCGAGAAAGATAGTGTGCTGACTTCCTTTGCCTTCTTGTACTTGGGCGTCGTATTTAGAAGAGCTGTCGCCCCACTGCAATCTATTGCGACTAAACCCTCCACCGACACGATTCGTCCTCCTCAACGGACGATCACGCCGACAAGAGCGGAAAAAAGTCGGTAAACTTAAAATTGAGCAGTTAAACCTACCTACAGCATTTGGTTATTAGCCAAAGGGCACAAAATTTAAACGTTTCCCTACTCTCACATTGGTTACCACCCAAGGCTATAGAGATCAGTCAACACTACTATTTAACCTATAATGTTACGGTAGGGGAGAATAGATGGATTTATACATTTTCCAAGGGAATTTGCGCAAAAATGAATGCAGGGTCTTAGATTGTAATTCGAACTCGGATCGCTGATTTTTCTTTCCGCATCGATATCCGTTGCACTAACTGCACACTGTTTCTTCGCCTTTATGAGATTCCTAAAAAAACACTCACCGTGAACACAAGAAATATGGAAGATGGTATTAGGACCGACCACCCAGGGTGAAAATATCTATATATATATTTTCCCCTTTTTATCTTTTTCGATTCACTTCCCTCTCCCCCTCCCTCTTTGCAATAAAACTCTTTTGGATACGTCTGCTTTTTTCAACTTTTTCTTTCTTTTTCCCTTTACTTTATTTCCTTTCCTCACTATTCCTATATATCACTTCCTTTTTCTTTTATCACATAAATAAGTCAAGGTTAGGTCACTCCTCCTACCCCATTTTAAGGCTTATTTAAGAGAGATGTAAATTTAACCCTCACTATATTTTATATTGTCTCTTTAACCGCCACCTTCACCCTCCCTGTTTAATTACAAAAATTACACTACCCATCAATTTCTAATCACATTTTTTCCTCTCATTTCATTGTTGGAAGTGTTACCTGATGATCCGAAATCCTTTAAAAGGATTTTGGTGAAATAAATTAATTACCTTAAAATGGTATATATATATAAAGTGTATGTTGTTATATTATATATATATATATATATATATATATATATATATATATGGAGCATAGAAATCCATTGATCTTAACCGTTTGGTTTGTATGCATATCGACAGATGACCAAGAATAAAGAAATAGATTTCTCCTAAAATTTGAGATAAGCGACCTTAATAACCAGAGACAAACAAACAACAAGGCATAGACAGATTTATTCTGTGAGTTAGCGGATGTAAAGGAAGACAGGTTAAACAAAAATCATGAACAAAACGAACTTGAAATGGACAGAGAGTTAGTGAAATAAAGAGATTGGCGATAAGAAAAAGAATTCAGTAGTATAGTTGCTGAAAATATTCCTGCCATTGTTCTATTTGAAATCTCTTGTGTAAATGCTATAATAGAATGAAAGCCTTCACTCGCAGACGGGGAATTCTTCGTGTTATTTAGCGCATGCTTTATTTTGCATATGCATCAGTGCGAATAAAACGTCATTGAAGGAGGTAATAGCGACTCAAAATAACGTAAACTAATGAAAAGATATCGTTTAATGATAAAAACAACCGGTGACGTAATACTCAGCGTGTTTATATTGATAACATTAGATTTTGAAATAAAAGATAATAAGATCTAATGTTCGATTATCGTTTCTTGATTAGTGTATTTTCTCTCATTTAACATTGATTTAAAATTTGTCTTTTTAAGAGAAATAATCCGAATTAAACCTCAGTTTTAAAAGAGATTAAATTTGATTTTATTCATTTTTGTCTTTGGTACCAAGACTTAATAAATTTAAACCCAGTACTAGATTGGCAACAAGGTCTCATCATTTTACAGTCGATTTGGTTAGATGTAACCTAAGTTTTATGCTAACAGTTTCTTCTCTTCTTTTTACTCACCCTATGTTCCGAATATTTGGAATCTGTCAGATATTAAGACTTGTTTTAGTTCATATCAGTTTGTAGCTACTAAAGGGTGTTCCAATAACTTGGATCGATTTTAAATGTGAATTAGGTTTAAGCTTGGGCGATATTATTTTTCATACATAATTACCATGACTTAAATAACATAATCTAGTAGGGAAATAAATAAATTTTCACCAATAACACTGATTTATTTACTACTGACTTTGATCCGTCTTAATGAAACACCCTTATATATAATCCACATTAATGAAACATCCTTTATTTTCAGACGAGATTTAATGTTTCGGTATGTTGCCATTCTCAATATTGACTTAGTCACAAGGCTATTATTGTTAATAGCTGTTCCTATTTGAGCTTTATTTGTACTTCGGGATAGATAGTAATTTGAACGTATTGATCTCATAGTTGATTTCGTATCTCAGTTGAACCTATCAATAGCGAATCTTGTATCACACTCGATACGCTAATCCGTAGCTCATAACTTAGGATGACCTTCTGGCTGATAGCCATATATTCTGTTTTCTTACCCTCGAAGTTTAATCCTATCTTCTCAATTTTTATTTTCATTTTCCTTTTAATTACTCTTTGCTCAGTCTCCTCTTCATTTGTCAGGGAATTGTTCAGCATTCCCTGCCTTGTCGAAGAATTGATAATCCATAGCAATTCAGCACTCTTTGTTTTTAACGCAATCAATCTGTTTCTTAATACTTTGTTTAGCTTTTGGGAAGAATATTTCGTTATTTCAATGCTCATTTGCAATTTTATGTCGCATTTTCCATATTCTGTTAAGAACACTTCCGAGATAATTAAGTTTTATTTAATTTTCTTTTACTTTGGTACCTGGACTTTATGAATTTAAGCACAAGAAGTTCTCATCCATTTACACTCGATTTGGCTAGATGTGACCGTAAGTTCTATGATAGCAGTTTCTTCTCTCGCACTTCTCGCTTGTGGAAATTCTCTTCCGACTACTTGATTTCAAGCCAACTTTGATTTTCAAAAATTTAAATTCAATGTCAATCATTATCTACCCTCTTTTTTATTCCTATTCTTTTATTGTTCTCGCTCCTTAATAGTGTTTTTTCTTATTCCTTTACTCTCAATAACCGCATATATATCAAACAACTATTTGGTACGGGAATAACAAAATGGAAAATAAACTTCTTAGTTCTCGTTCTGCGAAATAACTTCTTCAGACTAATAATGTTTTACTTGATGGATTTGTAAGGACATTATTACTATAAATAAACAAAAATAAAATATTAATAATAATGAAAATTATAAATAAAATAGAACAATAACATAAGAACGTTATATAAAATAAATTAAATAAAAATTAATAATAATAAAAACTCTCCCAGCATGCAACAAAACTCTTCCTGACGGAAATACGGACAGCCCGCCAGAAGACGTTACATTCAATCTCTTCACCACGAACCTAGGTACGGGCAACACGTGTTCGAATTCTCTCTGTGATATAGCGTATAAGAATACAAAGTAACTTCTTCCTCTCATTACATGTACCATGAGACAATTGTAACCTAAAAAAATACATACACCAATCCAGACAAAAAATATAAATAGATTTTATGAAATTAACATACAATTTACCATGCAACAAAATATTGCAATAACAACTATAAATACAAATGTTGTTAGTTATTTAAAGAAGTAAGAAAATACAAATGAAAAGATTTTTGACAACTTTTTCCATTTCACCGAAACTGTCCTCCTATAACGAATATTGGACGGTCTCCTCAAAAATGAAGAAGAGACTTGAGGTAGCGGAGACGTGGTTCTACAGAATGATGCTAAGGATATATATATATATATATATATATATATATATATATATATATATATATATATATGCCAGACCGTAGGAAAAAGCTGAAAAAATAAAATCTAAAATAAGATTATAAATTTGGGAAGCGTATATGCTGTCATACAAGTCAATTGGGCGTATAACACGACCCCCCCCAAAAAAAAAAAAAATTGAAAAAGTTAAAATGTAGGTTTAGGGCTATATTTGCTGTACAACACGCCTCTCTCTATCCAATAAATCCAGTAAGCATATACTTTCTGGTTACTCAAATTCTAATTAAAAAACGCTGGATCAATTATCTATCATCATCTCCAATACCTCAGGAGTGGGTGCTGTGTTTTCGGGAGGGGACATTACGGTAGCCTGACTTCCCTGCAAACCATCCATTCGTTCCACTGTTCTCCAATGCGAGCTTTAAACGGCTTGTTGAGACACACTTCCATTTCTGCTTTTGTTTAACATTATAGAAAAAAAAAGAATGCGTGGCAGGGGTTAGCCTTATGTCAAACATATCCCATGTTAATAACTTACCATAAATCACAGGATTTAAGGTTCACATTTCATGCCTGGAGTAAAAGAGTCCCTTATTTTGGGGGAAAATCTTTATAGTTAAAGACTTTTCTATAAATATTTAGCTTGATAATTGCTCTGATGAACTTCCCCCTCTGGTACCTAAACTTTATGAATTTAAGGACAGTACTAGATTGGCAGCAAGGTTTCATTATTTTATTGTTGAAATGGCTAGATGTACCGTAAATTCTATGCTAACAGTTCCTTCTATTGCGCATCACGTTTATGGAACTCTCTTCCGTATTTAATTTTCATCATTATCATCATCATCATCAACACTTTCTATTATAGAATCAATATTTAAATTGTCATTAAATCAAATTATCATACACAATATTATCTTCGTCCTGTTCAAAACTATTTGGCCTCTTTATTCTCTTGCCAAAGGATGTCATCTTCAGAGCCATCCATGGCTGTTGTGAGACAACACTTTCTTGTTATATTTATCAGGAAAACCGCATGGTAATTTTCAACATTATTTTAACCACTTAATTTCGATTTTATTCTTAATGTCAAGGTCGACAAAATGTTTCGTAGTTATTTTTTTAATTTTTTTTTTTTTTGACAAAATTGATAGAGGCGTATTATACATAGGGATAGACATATTTCTTAATTTTTGGATCATTTGTCGGGGTGCATATTATTTATGGGTGCGTATTATTTTCGATAAACTACGGTATACATATTTAATTCAACATTAATAATTAGAAATCTAAACAATTCTCCAAGGTAGAGATGTCAAATACATAGTGATATTGCTTAACGATGGATAACAATAAACACAGCAAAGTTCTCTTTTAATTTCTATATGAATTAAAAAATATTTATCTATAAAAATCAGTGACATTTTTCATAGAACAATATTAATTTTATGAGATAATATAAAATTCAGTCAACTGAGTGCCCTGCAGGATACACGCGTAGGAGATCATCCGAAACATGACTGACGAGGCAGATTTTTTTCCCGCGGTAAGTTGCCATTTCTTTCATAGACCAGTTGCCATCCAAGGCTATAGAACCGGGTGTCTCCTGGGGGAGAAGAGGATTCATACCTTTCGCAAGTGTATTAGCGCATAAGTGAATTGAATGGATTTGGCTGGAATTCGAACTCGGCTCTCCGATTCCTCAATCCGGGCCGCTATCCATTACTTCAGCGTACCTCCACTAAAATAATACTTGTTAAATTGCTTGACTATTTATCTTTTGTTTTAACAAGTATCGTCTGTAACCATTCGGTGTAAGTCTATATTTTATTTATATTAACAAGACTGGTTTTAAATTCAGAACATTTTCATTTTTAGTAATGTACAGGGTGTGGTAGAAATAACTCCCACACAATGGTAACACATTAGTAGCAGTTTTCATCTAGCTAGTGTCATACCATTATGTGGGAGGTATTTCTGCCGCACTCTATATTTAATTTGTTTCATGTCAATATAAAGGTAATTTTCCCCCATACAAAACTCAAGAGCCACTCAATGTAAGCGATAAGGTACAGATTATGAGGGTGTGCCGGATAAATAACAGTCGAGCCTAGACTTGAAGACGCTAAGATTAGAGTGATCAAGGAAGCATAGCCTAATCATAAAACTTCTTTTAAATTTGTTTAAAAATTGATCGAAAATACATTATTTCAAAACACCGAGAAAGTGTCATCAGCGATTTTTCAAAAGATTATAGGATTTTTCAGGAATATATATATATATATATATATATATATATATATATATATATATATTCAAATTAATAAATAATTCAAATTAATAAATAATGCAGATCAATTAATGTTGTAAAAGAGTGATTCAAAGAATAAATCAATGAAGTTAATGTTATTAATGGCGAATTCACTTCGCTAGCAGATGAAGAAGGCATTAACTTTCTGAACGCTAAACTACGTGATCCTTGTTTTTATTAATTCTACAATGGATTAAATGTTCGTTCCATATTTCGTCTTGGAATTTTCACCCGAAATTACCTGAAATTGAGGAAAAAATAACATCTATGCCTGAAGATGGTGAACGTTTTCACCGAAAGTAGTTGCGAACAATATGAACCGAATATCTAATCCATTGGATAATCAATAAAAAACAAGGATCACATCGGTTAGCGAGTGGTCAGTAAGTTAATACAGTGTAACCCGGATATAAGAGACCCGGATATAAGAGAAACCCGGATATAAGAGAAATTTTCTCTGGTCCCAAATTAGAGCCTGTGTTAATGTATATAAAATAGACCAAACCCGGATATAAGAGAAACCCGGATATAAGAGGCTTCTTCTCCGGTCCCGACAACTCTCTTATATCCGGGTTACACAGTACCTTTTAATCTGCTACCGAAGTCAGTTCGCCATTAATTACATTCACTTTATTGACTTATTCTTTGAATGTTTTATATATATATATATATATATATATATATATATATAGAGAGAGAGAGAGAGAGAGAGAGAGAGAGAGGGAGAGATAGAGAGAGAGACTTTACAGGAATATACATACACACACACACACATATATATATATATAGAGAGAGAGAGAGAGAGAGAAAGAGAGAGAGATTTTGCGCGAATATATATATATATATATATATATATATATATATATATATATATATATATTACGATAAACGTGCAATCAATTTACAAATTCATGAATTATTCACACAAAAAACAAATGCAAAGGTTAATGATTTAATTGGCGAGAAATCCATCGTCGCAAACAATTCAAATAATATACAAAAACCTCCGAATCCGTTATGAATGAAAAGATCCTTGTTTCTATAAATTTCTGCCGTATTAGTTCTTATTTTTACTACAAGCTTTCGTCTGTTCCTAGATGTTGTTCTTGTTTTTTCTCTTAGTAATAAGAGGACAACGAAAATATATGTATATGTATTGTTGTATATTTTCGTTGTCCTCTTATTACTAAGAGAAAAAACAAGAACAACATCTATTCTATATACCTGAAGATGTCTGTAGGAACAGACGAAAGTTTGTAGTAAAAATAAAACTAATACGACAGAAATTTATAGAAACAAGGATCTTTTCATTCATAACGGATTCGGAGGTTTTGTATATTATTTGAATTGTTTGCGACGATTGATTTCGCCAATTAAATCATTAACCTTTGCATTTGTTTTTGTGTGAATAATTACGAATATATATATATATATATATATATATATATATATATATATATATATATATATTCATCAGTTTACCATAACTTGACTCTGGTGGGAGCAACAATTACCACCTCAATGTCCAGATTAAAAAGTCATTTTACCTGCGGTCAAAGTTTTAACCTTGTTTCTTAAGGTAAGCGGATACTTCTGCCAGTTTTAACATCTAATATTAACATAGATGTTAACCTTGTAAACATATCAAAAGTACTAAAAGTAAAATAAATTGTCAATGTCTGCAATAATTGAAACTAGCACAACTATTTATGTTCCAGATTTAGTTCACATCATTTTCCGCTGCATTTTAGCAGCTTAATTCAGTCTGATTCATTAACTATTGTATCTTAATAACATTAACGTTATCACAGCGTAGTGAGCCAATGTTGAGACGTTTACTCACAGATTTACAACTCGCCAGCCACTTAATTAACAAAGTACTAAAATAAAATAAATAAAAATTCAGAAAAACGATAGAATTCTAAGCTGTCAAATTAAAAAATACATCTTGTAAGGAGATCAGATTTTTGATATGAGTTATTGTAACTATTTACACTATTTACATCGTTCGGACAGTTGTCATCATTTTTATTGACGACGTTTCAACCGTTGTATGCTCCAGCCTTCTTCAGGTGATATACGCTGGAATATCGAACCGAACCCAGGGATAGATTGTTCTAATTCCAAGTGCCATGCCTTTTTTGGATATTAAGTTTAAGTTAATTCCCTTTACTAACCCTAACCCTCCAAGTTTTTGTTCCCGCTGCTGTGGCCAGGTATTGAACTCACAGTTATTTGGGTGAAGTCTCTCTTTGGCTTGCGGGCATCAGAGAGTGAATTTTTTACCAGAGCTCATATTACATTTTTTTTATTGTTGTTTTAATCTTGCTCTCTGTATAAATCGTTCTAATATTGTATTCATTCCTATACCTGGTAGGCTTAGAAGATTTTTGTGGCCTAGCATATGCTCTGGTTCCATAAGTTTTCGTATTTGCCAGTGATGTTCTTCGTTTATTAATTTCAACTTCATCTCGCAGAGGACGATGATCCCTTTTTTCCTTCCATATATGATCAGCCATGCCTGATTTTTCTATTATCCCTCGTGTTACGGTTTTGCGGTGTTCCTACAGTTTTATGTTAAAGGGCGGCCTGTTTCTCCTTTATTGTACGGAGAGGTTTACACGTTCTCTATAAAAACAAAAAAAACTTGAATTCACAAATTTTTGGGTCTAGTCACTGGATCTAACCAACGTCCTCATCCATTAGGCCATGTTTCCTTGGCGACATCTGTGTATGGATTTTTGGGACTTATAAACCTAATGTCTCAGAAAAATATGGTTTTACCAGTGCTCATGTTGCAATTTTTCTGTTGATATTATTGCATTTTTTACCGGAGCTTATATTACAATTTTTGTTGTTATTCATTGCTATTCTCTAGCAGTCCTTATTACTGGTTCCTATATTGTATTCATTTCTATGCTTGGTCGGATCAAGAGATTTTTGTGGCCTAGCATATGTGCTGATTCCTTAAGTTCCCGTATTTTCCAATGATGCTTTCTGTCTGTTAATTCAAACTCGTCCCACAGGGAACGGTAATCACCCTTTTCCCCCATACGTGGTCAGCTACGCCTGATTTTTCTAATTTCCCTTGTGTTACCGCTTTACGATGTTCTTGCAGTCTTAACTTAAGGGCGCTGCCTGCTTCTTCTTTGTATTTCCTACCACAGCTACACAGGATGGCGTACACACAGTCCTTACTCATGTTCTCTTCTGTGGGGGGATCTTACTCGGAAGAAGTATCTGCAAAATGTTGAACCACTTTTGAAGATTGTCTTAATGTTATACGGAACACAGATCCTTTGTATTTTCTCTGATAATCCCTTCACATAAGGTAGAAAGACTGCTTTCTGAGTGTTGTTATGCTCTTGTACCCCTCTATCCCAGTTTGTTGGATCTGCTACCATGTATCCAGGGTAGTTGTTACGTGGTAGGGTACTGTTTATACTGACCATTTCTTGTTGGCATGTTTCTGGGTCGCCACTTATGACTTTTGCTCGATGTTGTAAGCAACGGACGATCCTTTTTTTACACTGTATGGATAGTGGGAGTCGAAGTTGAGGTATTGTCCAGTGAATGTTGTGACAGACTGACCTCAGACTTCTCCCTAGGAGTTAACCTGATGGAGACGCTGACTTTCTGTACGCAAACAATATACTTCGAAATGGGATCAGACATATATCAACAGGATGAGAGCAATAGGCTCGCCATTATCACCAGCAATGGCAAACTTATATATGAAATACTTAGAGGGAATGGCATTAGAATCAACACCACTAAAGCCAACCCTATGGCAAAGTTACGTAGATGATACCTACATACTCTGTCCACACCAGGAAGACGTCTAGCTACTACAAGACCATATGAACTCAATATGATCATCGTACAGTTCACAATGGATCAAGAAAATGACAACAAACTCGCTTTCCTGGATGTACTAATATCTCGAACAGAGCAGGGATTCGAGACATCCGTATGCCGCAATCCAATGAAGATGAGGATAACAGTACGAATAATGTAAATAATCTAAGTAATCATCATACCTCATCTCAAAGATATAGATAGATCTTTTTTCAATGAACTTAAACTTATCTTCAACTCATATGGACAACAGCTTTCATATCCCACGAGACACAAAGCAAGAACTTACGTGAAATTAGTCCTTGTTTGGGTGTTGACAACTACTGTCTTTTAGTTTTGTGTTAACATGGAAAACCCATTTTTCATCACCTGTAGCAATCCGAAACAAAAATGAAAGTTTAGTTTTCCAGGTCAAAATCCTTATAGCATAACGTTGTATTTGGTTCTCAAGCGAAAGCCCACGAGAATTTCCCACTTCGAAAGTTTTCACAATTAAACACTGAAATACACTATCAACGACACACTGTCGATGAGACGAGACGATAAATTAATTTTAGATGCGGTTTCCTATCATTCAGTCTTTGTTGAAACTTATTTAGTTGACTCAAAATTATAGCGACGAAATACGTAATTACTTTCCGAACACAGTAATATATTGTGTATTTATCTCTCACAAAAGCCCTATGCTTCACACTGGTTTGGAAATAACACAAAGTCACATCAGTGATCAAAAAATGTCCCTATGGACACATTCTGTCATATTCATATTTTAGTTACCCATGAGAGATTTATGTTCTTCTGAACAAATATTTTAAGAATTTTTTTTTTACATTTTCTTCTTTTGTCTCTATAATGATGCATTACTGCTGGTTATCCATTTTTTAAAATTATGCTATGGCCAAAGAGTTATTGTGCAGTGTAATGGTTTATATCAGCAAGAACATTTTGAATAAATCTGCCGAAGCGGAAATTTGATTATCAACTCAAAGCAAATGCATTAGATATAAAGAAAATAATTGATCCTGAAAAGGAAAAAAATTGCAACAAAAAGAACGAAAAAACAAACTGAGGGTGTGTTCAGCGTATTAGAAGTGTGTATCTGATGTTGCATACTGGGAAATCGCTGACGAGGCAGCCAAAAAAAAAAAAGCAATTCACAGAATGTGTTGGTCAAAAAAAAGGAGGAGAAAAAGAGAAATATGTAACCTCTATACCTTGAACAAAAGGCGAAAATTATGACGCTGTAGGATTGTTCGTTAATTAAGTTTTGCTAATGACACTTATCATTGCGATTAACCTCTACTGTTTCTCGATTTCATGTTTTTTTTTAAATGAGTTTCTTCTCTTTAAGTTTTAAGTTTTTCCTATTTTTTTAATTACTACAGAGTGCCCAGTAAAAAAGCGGCAAATTTATTATCACTGTTATTATCAGAAATAATTGACCTTGAATAAACCTGAATAAATTTCTTGAATATTCATGACCTTGAATAATCATTCAACTCTTGCGTAATTACTTAACTCTGATTGGTTCTTTTATGATTGATTAATTGCTGCTCGATCTTATGACTCATCATTTAAAGGTTATTGGCAGACAACTTTCGTCTTTCGTTCTGCCTTTCTCGTATAGCTAAACAATACACTGTTTTTGCACGTCAAGCTATCGTAGTTTTTAACGAAGATCATACGACGTGGGGATTGACGAAATGTGTAGACATTCTTCCTGAATTTTTCTCTCACATCAGTCGTCACCAGTTTTCAACAGTTGTCTCACGTTTTTTCGGAAATTACCGCTTTTTTACTGGGCACCTCGTATTAATGTTATGCATAACGAAGTTTTTATGTTTGTTCCATGTAGGTAAATGGCTTTATCCTTTTAAAGAGGTTCAAGATTTCGATGGCTAAATCATTATCCTCTATTTCTTTCAATATTTGATGTGGTACGTTCAAATAACTGAAACACCAACTAAATAATTATTTATTTTAAATGGTCTACGACTATTATACATAATATTAATAAATGAATATGATGATTTTCTAAGCTTGACATAAGTGTGTAACAAGGCCAAAAGGATGGGGCTCCCAGTGAGGAATGAAATGGTTACTCAGTCGTAATTGTTCTAGCGAGAGAAGCTTGCTAACCATTACACAATGGAGATAGGATTAACCAATAAGTGAATATGAAATTAATTCGATAATATTGCTCTGACCTCGTAGATAAGACTATAGACTAAGGGGAACAAGTTACCTGGGTTTTGTGAGTTTAATCCCTGGAACGTGTAATGTAAAACACTCCTGAACTCTGGTTCAGGAGGAGAAACAAGCGACATCACAAAGATGAATTAACTAAGAATAATTAATACTAGATTTCATCTAAAATAAAGAGACGAATAACATGATTCAGTTCAGAATTCCTAGAAGGTTACCATTTACGATAGACAATGGAAGATGTTGATTGGTTGATATTTTATTGGTTCATTAAGTTCGCTTTCTATTATCAAACGCACTGTCCTGTAATATTTATTCGGATCAAAAAGATTATAATTGAATGTTGTATTCCATCACGTTCATTAATTCTTAAGTATTTTTATGTATCATCATCATCATCATCATCATCATCATCATCTTCTTCTTCTTCTTCTTCTTCTTATTATTATTATTATTATTATTATTATTATTATTATTCTACGGAAAATATGACGAAAGTGTCGACCATATTATCTCAGGATGTCCGGAACTAGTAAAAAATATACCCACAGACATAACATATGTGCACTAGAAGATATGCAAGAAGCACAAAATCGAAACCACAGAGAGGTGGTATAAGCACCAACCAGACACAGTTAACCAAAATAAAGATGTAACTATCCCCTGGGACATACCAATTTAAACTGACAGGGAAATAACAGCCAACAGACCTGATATTATCATAAAAGACAAGAAATTCAGGAAGTGTATATTGACATAGCAGTATTGTCTAAGAGAAACACCTTCATGAAAGTTATCGAGAAATTGTCCAAATACATGGACCTGGAAATCGAGATTAACAGGATGTCGAGAATGAAGACAGTACCAATAATAATCGTAGCTCTGGGCCTCGTGAGAAAAGGAATGTATAATTTTACTAACAGTGTCTCAGATAACATCAACATGCAAGTTGTCCAAAAGATCGCCCTCCCAGGAACATCCCATATACTAAGAAAATTGCTATCAATTAAATGACAATTCTCCTACAGAGGACCATAGCTTGAACCAGGCTCTAAAGGATACAAAGCAGGAAACATAACATACACAAACAATAATAATAAATAAATAAATAAATAAAATTAATTTTAAAAAATAAATTAATTAAAAAATATATAAGTAAAAAATTAATTAAAATAAATAAAAGATTAATTAAAAAAAAAATTAATTTAAAAAATAATAATAATAATACACTGATGTTAGACCAGACACGGTTTTCATGGCTTCTAATCTTAGCTACAGTTGCAAACGTGTTCATGCTTTGTCTTGGTGAATTAAAATAGGCGACATTAAATATCTGGTAGCACATATTTTCTTGGTAGTTGCCTGACCATAACCAGCAAAATATATGCGTTATGTTCTGACGGACTGTGTATGAGCGGGTGTAATAGGGTAACATCATGGCCAGGTGTCGAAATGTGTGAAGAATAAGGTAGCCAAAGCGACTTGGGGGCCACATTTAAATATTTGGAAACACACAGAATCGGAGACCATCTCAAAGAACTGGGTTATCCAACCCGGAAGTATTTTGTAACTCAGCTTCACACCATGTGTGCTGCTTTTCTCAAAACCTGTCACCATATCGCGCACATTTGACTATGTTACACATTGCCTGGTATAGCTTTATCAGACTAGGTGTAAGGATATGCATGTCGAGTTTTGTATATTTCTACCCCAGAGACATGTTGGCGTGCTTCTCACTCACACATATTCAACAACAACAACAACAATAATAATAATAATAATAATAATAATAATAATGTTCTCGGATTTTGAGATTAAAATGGATTACCTAATTCAAACCAGAAGACTTGATCTTCTGCATGTGTCATGTCCACTCAGTACGTAAGCGATCATACGTCTCCACATTTCCCTGTGCTTTGTAGCCCTTAATAAATTTTGTGTTTTTGATATTTTTCCTAAACCTTGTTCCGCCATCCATTTACCCAAACTCACTAAGTATGGGGATTTACTAATTGTAGCCTATTTGTCGCACAAAGCCAAAAGTATGGGCCGCCCAGTGAGGACCGAACTCACTACTCAGTTGTAATTGATATAGTGAGAGAAGCTTTCTAACCATTATACCACATCGAGATGTCCAAGCTCACTAAGTATGATATGCATTGTTTTCCTCTGTCCCTCTTGCTTTCATCCTGTCCAGTGATTATAAAATTTTCTAGGCCCTTTCCCATAGAAGTTTTAACTGTCTCTTTCTGCTGTTAAGGATAAGTTTCCTTTTTGTTTCCATTTTCTCTAAAATCTCTTCATTGTTCACATATTCGGTCCATGGTATCCTTCTGTAGAACCACATTTCTGTTGCTTCAAGTGTCTTCTTCATCTTTATGGAGTCTGTTTAGCTTTCACCGTCAAACAGAGGACAGATATCACGTAACAGTTCAGTACTTTTTTTTCTAACGAATTTTTTTCTGTTTCTTAAAGTAGTCGTAAAATAGAAACCCTTTTTTAAAACATTAACGTTGCCTTTAAGGTGTTAATCACAGATCTTTAGTCCTCTTTTAGCGTTATTTTAAAAGCATTAATAGTGTGTGGCTAATTTGATACATCAAGTATGATTACATGAAAAGTACTTTAAAAAAAAAATGATGGTAGCTCTTTTGATTTTGGAATTGTTTCTGTATCGGCCTGTCTGAAGCGTATTTGATTTGTCTTTTATATACATAGGATCCGACTTTTATAACATATATCACGTTTCTCTGTCGAGTTTATACGTTGGCTTCTAACCAATTTTTCGCTGCATGATCTATCTCGGACATAGACATATTTTCTGTTGGAACATTTGAAACATTTGACCCTTGAAAGCCAGTGCTGTGCTTATCATTCGGCTGGCTTGGACATTTCATTCTCAAAATAATATGGAAACACCCACTGAATATTATTTCCGGGAGAGATTTACTTGTCGACTTTTGTGCATTTGTCTTCTTTTTTTTACAAGAGAACAGGAAGAGTCGTGATATCTCCTCATCTCTTTCTTCTCCTTTTGCTTTATTCGAAGTTTTAATAACCTTTTTGACTATCTGTTTAATTCAGCTTGAAAGAGTAGAATTATGGTCTGTTTTATTAAATAACTGCAACAAAACTTTACTAATGCTAAATTGAATCCCATTACATGAAACAAAATTTTGGATGCACCGAATATAGCACTGACGTAAAAACAAGAAGAAAAGACGAAAAAAGAACGTGATATTATTCTAGGCTCTCAGTTTTCAGCATATAAAAATATCTGTTCACTTTTGAATGGGAGTCCACCACAATTAAATATTTTCCTTTTATAAGGTTCAATATGAATTCTTTACTACGGTGCATCTTTCATTGAACAAGTTTGTATTTCTGCTTGAGGATGGAAACTTTTATTATATGTTTCCAATTTATTTCATTATCTTTATCCAAAAATGGCGATTATACATATATCCATATGGGTGGCCAGTATGGAATTATATTAATATGTTTGTAGTTATTTTGGAATGACATTTCGTTCAGCGTATAATAAAAACAAGTATTAAATAAATCTATAAAAATCAAAGTTTGTAGATATGTTTTCACTTGAAACCTGAAAAATAATTAAAATAATTAAATTATAGATAAATTTGTTTATGTTTGTGTATTTGTGAGTGTACAAATATTGCGTAAATCTCCGATCAAATAAATATGATTTATATATTATTCAATTTAGCAGTTCTTGATTTGTTTTTATTGAGTTTATTTTTTAAGTAAACATTTCTGTCTTTTTTGAGTATAAGAAAAATCTGGAATAGAAAATTCGATTTTTTTTTACCTTTATTTAATGATAATCTACCTTTATTCAACGATAATGAGTGTTGTGCCTTTGCTGCGCAAAACAGTCGACTCTTTGAGAGATTTGCGCATGTTGTGCGATTGCATAAACGAAACTGCCGTAATTAAGGCAGTTTGATAGTGTAAATATTTTTCTAATTGCTTCTTCCTTACACGCCATGTCTGCATTGTGGCGCAATGGTAATCCCGATAGTGGAGTAATGGGACTGACCATGGTTCGAATTCACGGAGAAGTTAGAAGCAAAGTTGAGATAAAGAAAGATACTTGGTTTATGCAATGTCAAGAATCATTGCTGGTATTAAATAAAATGAGTGGAAATATATAATGTCTTAGATTATTCATTCTTTAATTCATGAAATATGACAGATTATACTCGCACAGCATAACACCTTTTTTCAGTTTCCGATTTCAGTTTAATTGTTGAAATAACAACTTCCTCTTCTGATAAAAAAATTGATATTAATCGAACGAGACTATTGTAATTGTTATTCATAACAACTATCAAAATAGCTGATTTGAGAAGAAAGTTTTAAAATAATAGCTAGTTAAAATTTTAGTATAACACTGCTGTGTGAACTGAAATATACTTGTTTTTAGAACCGACTAAAGCCAGTTAAAAGCTTAGGAACATCCTGAAATATAAATAATTGTCCTTGCAGGGTTTTGTTTTAAATTTTAGCAGAAAAATAATTTCCAACTCTATCTCTTCGATTGGACTGTAATTTATAGCCAAACAAAATAATAAAAGATTTTTGATACAGAAAATTTGCGACTCGGACAACGCTTTCCGGCAATATACATGTTTCAACTGAATGAATGACTCTACAACTTTATATCAAAACACCAAAAAACTACTATATCGCAATGATATCCTGTTGTCATTCCTTATTGCAACTCTCAACAAGTGGGGGTAGCCGGAAATCATCAATAAAAGGCTAATGAATAAGTATTACTTCAACAACATTAACGCAATCTAAGCCGGAATCTCTGATGATTCGTTTGCTGTTGCTTTTTGTTTTGTTTTACTTAACGGCATATCAACTCCTTATGGGTCATTTAATGCCAAAATTTAATTTACTTGGGAGTTTTGAAGCAGTAAAAATTGGATAAATATTATTCTGCCTTCACAATTGAATACATGGTAGATAATACTCAGCTTTTGTACATACACATGTTTGTGTGGACATAATTACTAGGGGCGGTCATATGTGTGTTTTATGTTGCAGTTTTATTGAATTTATATTTTGGAATAAAATTTCATTTCTTTAAGAAATTGTAAGATATGATATAGATTTATGTCATAAAGGAGTTCTTTCATGTTGGTTGGTTGAATTTGTTTAGCAGCATATCAACCTCTTTGGGTTATTTAATGTCGAAATCTAAATATTTTATATATAATTATATGCTTTCAACTACAGATGTTTTTACGTAATTTTATAATTTTAAAGTAAAGGTGTGTTTTTTAGATATATATTTTGTAGACGATAAAATGTATTGTTGGTAATTTTAATATAAAAATATATTTTTGATTATTGCATTGATTGTCATTTTGCTATTGTAAACTTTGTCTTCTCCTTCTGCTCAGTCTTACACCGCAGTCGACACCGATACGAACAACACGTGTGACTTCCGCACATGTGGACAAAAACTGCCTTACCCTCGCAAACTCTCAGCTTTTATGCCAGCGAAGCATACGCTTATGCAAATGAATACAGGGGCCTAGCTCTCAGTCTGGTCGCGCACGCTCACTGCCATTTTTGTGTTCGCCGCCATGATGTTTGCCTCGTCAAATTTGTTACAGCTATAAAATGTATTGTTAGTCATTTTATTATAAAAATGTACTGTTGGTCTTTGTTTGGGGGTTCACTATTTGCCCATAGCTGGGACCGTAACACGCTACCATCACGAGTCAGTGGATCTAGGAACAACAGCAATTAAGAGGTGGTTCCACACTCCTCAAAACTTCCAATATACAGATCAGAGGCCTTGTTGCTCGATGTAGTTTTTAGTCATACCCAGGAAGCTCTGATAATTCATCAACCTGATGAGCATTTGAATCGGACAAACAAAATTAATTTTTCATGTAATATACTGCTGAATATAAATTTAAGAAATTATAGAGGATTTTAAGAAATTATAAAGACGAACAAGTTTTCGAATATTGAGGGAAAGTGTTAATCCATCTATATATGTGGATGATCTAAAATCTTTTGTACAAATTCAACGGCGACAATAAATGGGCTTTAATGAGAAAATAGAAAATCAACTTCAAATGATCGCTAAAATTAGCTTGAATCACTTCCGTACGACATCATAAACCACTAAGAAGTAAAATAACAAACCAAGAAAGGAATGCCTCAGGAGAATAAAAATGATTTTAGAAACAAAACTAGACAGAAGTCTACTAAAAGAGATGAATACGTGGGCATGGCTTTAATGAAGGACTCACGATTTTTTCTAAAATTGACAAGAGAGAAAATTAGACAAATTGATCCACGGAGAAAGTATTAATGGCGGCATCGTTCAATTTACATCTTGAATTCCGTAATGTAATAATGAAATAAAAAAGAATTTATTTTGAACTATAAATATAAATTTTCAACATAATCTCCTTCTTGATTTTTATACTAGAATTTAAAAAATACAAATCCCCAGAAACACTCAGATAGAGGGTTACTATTAAAATGGTAAGAATGAATGTGTTGTACGATATGTTTGAAAAAGGAGGTGATATGAAGTTTAACTTAAAGAGATCCCACAAAGTAACATTTTTTTGTGAAAAGAACTGTCTGTGGAACTTCCTTCTTACAAATGGAATACGGAAGAAATAGAAAAGCTTGATGATTGAAAATATAAGCCAATCAACTGGCACTTATTTGAAAATGTACGAATTTCATTTTTTCAATAGTTTCAAATGTGTGCATCAAAAAATCTGGCCGAAATTTAAACTGATATGTGTGTGTGTGTGTGTGTGTGTGTGTGTGTGTGTGTGTGTGTGTGTGTGTGTGTGTATCTGGGTGCTATTTAGTGCGTAACACCTTCCAGATGGACCAGGCAGACATGGTCGGCCAAACACATGCGTCTGTTGGCATTCGAATCTAATTGGCTACAGGAGCCATTGCCAAAATGTTAAATATCCCTGTTAGAACCACTGGAACGATTATTTTTTTAAATGGAAGCTAGTGAGTGGGGATCGGTAGTCATACCAATGCCAGCGGTTGCGGGAGGTTGAGCAATTTTTGTCCTTACCTCGAGTGTACACGCTCGGGTTCCTTGCATTAAACCATTGTATTGTATCTCATCTTAGTCGGGAAACCGGGGTAAATAACTATTTTGAAATGGAAGACGTTTGAGACACCAAAAACGTTCTTTGAAATGGTACTCTACACACAATGGCTTAACTAAAAAAATGCTATGTCAAAGACAATCCAATGGGTACTTGTAAAGAAAAAGATAACATTTAAGAAAAGTTTGAACTCCGGCTGTTAGACATTTTCATGATGGTCGTCCTCGAGTATAGAATCCAGAGGTTGGCAGTGAATATTTCGGAGACAGTAGGAAAGCGTAGTGCAGGTTCGCAGTGGATATTGTAGCAGAGCGTAGTTCTTCCTTTTGTCGTTTTAGCCTGACAAGTTGGCTCTGATCATTCCGGTAGGAAAACAAAGATGGCCGCCTATATACACGACGGCTACAATGCTCTGCGTCTTCTGATTGGTTAATCTTCTATTGGTAGACTATAAAGGGAAATAAGTCATTTTGACTAGCTCACTAGTTATATGTAGTATCCCCCCTTGTTGGGTTATTGTGTATAGTGTATTTGGACGTCAGTGGGCGTATTTTCAAAGGAAAAAAAAAAGTAAGTGAGATTTTGTTCCTTGCTCTTCTGTGTATTTTGTTGATTTAAAAGAACTGTTTGTGTGGGATTTCCCTCTCGCTATGACGGAGGGGACCCAAGAAAAAGAGCCTTTGGCCACTACTTCAACGGCACCAGCTGCTTGGGGGCCCAGCAAAAAGAACAAGGGGCCTGAATATTATGAGGCACAGAGAGAGCAGTTAAAGGACTTCATCAAGAAGGATGAGCTGGTTCCGGTCCCTTCAGTCATGGAGACTGTAGCAACCAGAACAATTTCCTTCTTGACTGTAGATATCAAAACCAAGAAGTTCACAGGAGTGAACAGAGAACCTATGGAGGAAGCCCTAAAAACTCTAAACATTGGGGCAAAGGTCCTGGCTCGCAGGTCAAATGCGTGCTGGGACATCTTACTACCAACGGAGGAAGCAGCAAAGGCGTTGGCCGGCTGCACACTCACAACGAAGACTCTAAAACTCCAGACTGAGTACATGGGCACAAGGAAGACTAGGATCTTGCTGCATGATGTGCCCTTGTATATCACGGAGGACCAAGTGGGAGGATTTTTCGCGCATTATGGACCTGTGGAGGGGGTGTCGGCAGTCCGAAGCAAGGCGGGGATTGCCACTGGCGACTTGGAAGTCATGGTGACGTTGAACCGCCAGGGCTTCAAGGACATCCCCAACATAATTCTCTGCAGGGAGAGGAAGATTTATGTGGTGGTCGAAGGGCGCCGACCCAGTTGTTGGGTGTGTGGAGAGGCAGGACATCTGGCCAAGTTATGCCCAACTAAGAAGCCGGCCTCTAAGGAGAAACAGGCGCCAGTATCTACCCCGGTGGTGCCAGCTGAGGAGGGGAAAAAGACGGCTAATACTGAGTGGTCTGAGGTGGCGAGGAAGAAGTCGAAAAAAGCAGACACACCTCCCAAACAGCAGCAGCCACAGCAGCAGTCGCAGGAACAACAGCAACAGCAGAAGCAACAACAGCAGCAGCAACTGTCGCCTCAGAAGCAGCAGCAGCAGTCGCCTCAGCAGCAGAATCAACAACAGCGGCAGCAACAGCCGCCTCAGCAGCAGCAGCAGCATCAGAAACAACAACAGCAGCAGCAACAGCCGCCTCAGCAGCAACAACAACAACAGAAGCAGAAGCAGAAAAAGGCAGTAGCCTTGGAAGACCGGGAACAACAGCAGGAGGCGAAAAAAGCCAAACCTGCCAGTCCCATCAAAGAGGCAAATCAAAAGAACCTGCAGCCGAAACAGATGGAGGTGGAAGAAATGCCTCCTCCTAGTGCTTCCAAAGAGGAAGAGGCAGTAAAACTAGATAACACTGAGGGAGCAGGGTCCCAAGCCCCCCCGGCATCCCAGGACCAAATGGAATCCCAAGTTGTGAGTCGTCCTTCTTCCCCTTCTAGGGTTTCATCACCCTCCCCTTCAACCTCTTCCGTTGCTTCGGTAACTACCCCACCTGCTACTTCCACCCCTCTGCCCACACCTCCGCCTGTCTCCCCTCTCCCAGATAAGAGGAAAAAAAAGAAGAGGAAATGCTTTCCTGGACCGGACCTCATTTGTAAGGTGGACAGGAAGGAATTAGAGAAAGAAATGTCCACACACAGAAAGGCGCGGCTAGGTCCGCTCTTTAAGTTTACATCGGTGGATGGGAAATCCACTGAGGATCCTAGGAATTTCCCAAAGGCCCCGGGTGTCACCACTTGTGTTAGGGACACGGGTGGGAGCCTGAAAATTTGGTACTTTCTGGAGGAATGCAGAGAAGCATTTCCAGACATTAAGGTCATGGAGACAGGTACTCCAGACCTCAAAAAAGTTTCGCACTTCTGTGCTGGGAGGGTCCCCGTTATTCTCCATCCCTCCGTATACAGGGCTGCAAAGCTAACTTTCCCCATGGACGTCGGCGGCATTGTCCCAGACGGTCGAATGACGACCGAATTAGGCACTGGTAGCCTGGGACATTCTGTCGGGGTCCTTTCACCCTCAGATTTCCGTCCTGTATGTGAATAGGTTTTTGCGCTTATTCTTCTCTTTTTTTTGCAGGCTTAGAAAATGGAAACCAAGTTAGCGACTCTGAATGTGAGGGGCTTAAGGGATCGGGGTAAGGCTGCCCGCCTGCTCCGGGACCTTCTGTCCCTGGATGTGGATGTCGCCGCGATCGAAGAGACCCACTTTGTTTGCAGTGCCGATGCGTGTGTGCTGGAGGATGACTTTGTTGTCTATTCAGCATATGGGGACCGGTTTGCCAGAGGAGTTTCTTTGCTAGTCAGACGGACTCTTGATGCGAAGGTGGACCTTGTGCATACCGATGCCGAGGGCCGGTTGATCGTGGCCGATATTGCCGTGAAAAGTGGTTCGTTCCGAGTCGTTGCGGTTTATGCGCCCAATGACCAGGAGGAGCGGGTCTCGTTTTTTCGGCGGTTGGGGCCGTTCCTGGTTGATTCAACGCGCCTAGTTTTAATGGGGGACTGGAATGCCATTTTGGACCCCGACTTAGACGGGGGCGGGGTGCTGGTGGGAGAAGGGACGATCGTAGCCTGGTTGATCTGATCGACGATTATGGTCTCGTCGATAGATACCGGGTCGATCATCCAGGGGAAATGTGGACGTGGGCTCTTAGTTGGCCTTCTGAAAAGGTGGTTAGCTACCTTGACAGAATGTTAGTGAGAAGAGCCGACATAGATCTGTTAGATTGCCCTACGTTCCACTGGGTAGGCTACACGGACCACAAACTCGTTTGTGCCCGTGTAGCGTTAGATCATAGGCCTAGAATGGCTGGCTACTGGAAGTTCAATCTGTCTTTACTGGACAGGCAGGACTTCCGGGAGCAGCCAACTAGATTAGTGCAGCGGGAATTAGTGGGGGCGGTTATCGGGAATAAGTGGTGGGAACGCCTTAAGTCTAGGATTAGGTCTTTCACCACTGATTTCAGCAAACGGCTCGCTCTAGATAGAGCTGAAAAGGTGAAGACACTTAAAGCTAGTTACACCCGGGCGGTGGCTGGGTGGGATCCCCTAGAGATAGCCTCAGCTAGGGCGGCCCTGGATCGTTTGAATAGCGAGCGGTACATGGGCCAGGTAATTAGACATAAGTTAAGTAAGATGTCTTCCGAAGCTGTGAACTTGGGCGCAGATCTGCGCAGGGAAGAGGTCCGTCGAGGTGGCGATCGTTTCATTCGTGAAGTCAAATCCCCGGAGGGGCACACTCTTCGGGCCACTGATGACATGTGCGAGGCGTTTCGGCGCCATTTCGGAAACCGGTTTACCAAGGAGCCTGGTCTCCGTGAGGAGGAGTTTCGCAGCTATTTGGCTGACTTTCCTCGGCTTTCGCCGACTGAAGCGGCTAGCTGCGAGGGAGAGATTACGGAGGGCGAAGTCTACGTGGTTTTGAAGAAGGTCGGCAGAGGCAAGTCGCCCGGTCTGGATGGTTTGCCCTATGAATTGTACTTGAGGCTGTCGCACATCTTTGTTCCGATTTTGACAGCAGTGTTCAACAACTGGTTTCGGTCGGGGGTCCATCCCCAATCGGATTACCAGGGGCGTGATCACTCTGTTGAAAAAAGGGCAAAGGTGGTGGGGAGAACCTAGATGATTACAGGCCCATAACTCTGCTAAACACAGAGTTAAAGATTGCGGCCAAGATCCTGCAGGAGCGTTTGCAGTCAGTTGCCGAGTCTCTGTTGGGACCTGAGCAGACTTGTTCTGTGAGGGGCCGAACAATTCAGAGCAACCTGCATCTGATCCGCACGATCATAGAGGGTGTAAAGACGACGAAGAAGCCGCGCTGATCAATTTGGATCAGTCCAAGGCATTTGATAGGGTTGACCATCGCTACCTTGCTACTGTCCTGCAGGCCGCTGGATTCGAAGCCAACTTCTGCCGCTGGATTAGCCTCTTGTATCGCTCCCCAGTGCTGTGGTACAGGTGAACGGAAGGTTGTCGGACGCGTTCGTGCTGTCTAGGTCGGTTCGTCAGGGTTGTCCGCTGTCGCCTCTCCTTTATGCTTTGGCGTTGGAGCCTCTCCTTCGCCGGCTGAAGGACGAGACCGGCAGTCCGGCCCTACGTGGAATTGCCGTGCCTGGAGGGTCTCGAGCCAGGGTTTCCGCGTACGCCGATGACGTATCTGCTTTCGTGTCGTCCCGCAGCGACATTGAGGCGGTACAGAAGGCGCTTGATCGGTACGAGAAGGTGACAGGGGCCAAGATAAACCGCGACAAGTCGTCCGGCTTGCGGTTAGGTGCCTGGAAGGGGTCGATCTTCCGGGCCGCTTGGTTGGACGGACGGTCCTGTCCGCATTCTTGGAGTGTGGTTTGGGCCTGACCTCCAGCTGGAGAAGAATTGGTCTGAAGTACGTGCAAAGGTCGATTCTGCCGGTCAGACTTGGAATCGACGGCGGTTGTCCGTAAAGGGCAGGGCGGAGGTGTGTGTTACATACATTTTCCCCTGATTCTTTATCGGTTGTCCGTACTTCCTCTCTGTAAAGACCGCAGGAAGGTGCTCGAGCGATCGCTATCCTCCATTTTATGGAGGGGACGCGTGAACAGGGTCGACAGACGAGTCTGCACCAAACGTCCGTGTCATGGGGGCTGGGAATGCCGCACCTTATGGAGTCACATCCGTGCCTCTAGGTTGGCTTTCCCACGCCGCGCATTGACTAGGGAGATCCGATTCTGGAGGGGATTGTTAGGGACGCCTTCCCTAGCCTTACTATCAGTCCCCCCATCTCGAGGGCCGAGCGCCGTTGTAGGCTCCGGGATGAGTCGGATTTCATCCACGAGTGTCGGTTGGCCTTGAAGGCCATTCCCGGTCCAGTGACCTTTCACGGCCTAGGAAGGTCTTCTATCGTGGTTTAGTGGAGGGTCGCGCGAAGGATAAACTACGTGATACGCTCGGCTTGTCGGAGGAGGAGTATCGCTCCTATTGGTCTTGGGCGCCAGCGGCGGATTACCTCAGTAACCCTGAGTTTTCGCTTACCTGGCGATTGGCTCGGAATCGGCTGCCTCTCAATGACAAGGCTTTCATATGGGGTTTGGCGGATTTGCCAGACTGTGAACGGTGTGGTCTTGGTTTAGAAGAAACGGCTGCGCACGCCTTCTACCATTGCCCCGGGTCCGCCCCTTATGGGACCATGTCGGCGAGCTGACGGCTCGTCTCGCTCCCCGAACAGCTAGTGTCCATGGATCGCGCATACGCGTGTGACAATGTCGCCCCCGTATTCCGGGGAGAAACGAATGGTGTTTCTGATGCTGATGGCCACGGCTCGAATGGTGATTTGGACGACGCGAATGGAGGAAGTCTTGCGGGGCAACCGTCTTTCTTATCAGCATCTAATCCAATTCTTTGAGCATCAGCTCAAGATGAAGATTAGATCTGATAGAAAACGATTGCATTCGACAGTCTTCAGCGAAAGGTGGGTAAAAGTAGCAAGCCTGGTTCGTGTGACCGGGGCTAGCCTTGATTTTTTTTTTTTTAAGTCAACCTATAGCACATCGGGGTGGCTTCCTGTGGAACCCTCCCCTTGGTTAGGTTAGACAAGCTTCAGTGTACCTAGTTAATGTGAGTAAGTGTTGTTCCTGGCCTGTATCCCGGCTGCTCTTTGGTTATGGTCCAAGTCGAGATTCCCAACCTCCCCAGTTTGTTTTGGTCTTCTTTTTATCTCGACTGGGTCAGTTTTATATTACCCATTCCGGCATAATATTTTATCCTTTTCCCACTCCCCTTAGCGAGAGCGCTTCTTGATTCTGCCCTTTGGGCAGAATACAGCAACCTCTCTGTTTTGAGGTTGGACGGTCCCTACTAACATACGTTATGTTTAGTTTTATTTTGTGTATATTTTTAGTTATTTTCGGGGTTCATCTCCTCCCTCTCATTGTATCATTATTAGATTTTTATGTATAGAATATTTATCATCATCCATTTTTTTATGGTTTGGGGCGCGTTTTGGTAGGTCCCCCTTGTGAGAATCCGGTATTATGGTGCATGAAGGATTGAGTGGTGATGGACAAGTTCTTGTGGTGAATGAGTAAATTGTAACGTATGAATGGGTCGTGAATCAGATTAGCTAGGTATAAGATAGTTAGTGAAGACCAGCCTCTACTCCCTCCCCTTTCGGCCTTGTGCCACAATTTGTAATTTTTTACGAATAAATAACCTAGTTATATGTAGTATATATACAAAAAACCGTAACACAGGCTACTAAAAAAACTATAAATACTGAAATGTACAGGAATTGTTTATTTCATGGAAAATACTGCTGTTGAAAAAGACATTGGGTTTCCTAGAGTTTCGCTCTTAAGCATTGAGAATGAGAATAAATGATTGAAGAAACCGATTGAAGAAATCGAACGATATATCGGAGTGTTTTGGAAACTAATTTGTTTTATTCATTGCAAAAGTTTGAGATTGCATTGTTCAACGAGATAACGATCCGAAGCATAGGGCTAAAATAACGCGCAAATGGTGTTTTCAGAACAAATGTAGAGGTGTTTAATTGACCTAGTCATTTTCCTGACTTGAATCCAAAAGAAATTTCTTGGCGAGGCTTGAAAGATCGAACTGATTAGAAGAACTCCAAAAATATTTATGATTTAAGGTCGTTTCAACAGAAAAATAGCATAAGAACTTTTTTAAAAACATGTAGAGAAATGTAAGGAAGAGGCTTCCGAAAAACGTCTCCAAGTAATTATTATAAATCAGTGCTAGGAGGCACGGTGGAGTAATGAATAGCGGCTCGGATTGAGGAATCGGAGAGTCGAGGCCGAATTTCAGTCGGATCCATTACATTTACGTTCTATTACCCTTGGGAAAGGTGTTAATCTTTTTCTATTCCCCGCCACCAGCTATGGGCAAATAGCAGGTTCTATAGCCTTGGATGGCAACTGGTCTACCGCAGAAAGACATGGTAACCAACTGCGGGGAAAAAATCTGCCTCGTCAGTCATGTATCAAAAGATGATCGCCTACACATGGCACATAAGTGACTGGATCCTATTCAGCTAAATATTAAAATATAAAACCATCGTTACGTTTAGTTTTATATTATTCTGCAAAGTATTTTTTACAAATATGTAGTTTTCTTTCATTTGATAATTTCATATCAAAATACATCACACACAAAAGTGAATGTTAACATCAGACTTCTTTGTAATTGCCCAACTTTTAACATTAAATGCACATTATATATTTTGCAAGTTTCTAAATGTTATCATCAGAAACATTATATATTTTAGTAAGTGCTAGCATAAAAAAATGATATAACTTATTTTATGTTAGCATCAAATACATATTACGTATAGCATAGGTTTCAACCAGCAAGGCTCAATGCAAACTGTCTCAGGTGAATCGATAAAATCTTTTGAAATTTTTACATACCTAGGAAGCGAAATAAGTTGTACTGAAAATGATGTGAAAACTAGCAAAACTAAAGCCTTGGCCTCGTTAAATAAAATGGATGTAATCTAGAAATCTGATCTATCAGACAACCTCAAACGGAGCTTCTTTCGTGGCACTGTAAAGACGCTTATAATGTATGGTTCCACTGCTTGGACATTAACCAAAACCCTACAGTTTAAGCTTGATGTAACCTACACTCGGGTGCTGAGAGAGATATTTGATATCTTTTGGAGATAATATCCAACTAAACCACAGCTCTATAGACCCATCGCTGATATTTCTACAATCTTACATGAACGGTGAATGCTGGCGGGCAAAACAAGAACTTACAAGTGATCTACTGTTCTGGATACCTAGCCATTGCTCAAGACGGGTTGGTAGCCCAGCATCAACCAACAGTGACCAACTATAGATTGACACAGGATGCTACCCTAATGACCACCCGTTCTTGATGTGAGACCGCGATGAATAGCATAATAGACCCGTCCGTGCTAGCTTCTTTTAAAAAAATATAGCCTAAAATACCCATTGATTTTATTATTTCAAACTCAGTTTTGACAAATTCAGGAAGTTATTCCGTTTTGATTAATCATCTATTTGTTTTACAAATTTAAAGAGAAAAAGCAACCTGGTAATGTGATAAGCCTACATGACGATTACTTCTGTTCAGAAACTGACTAAAACGTTTTGCATTTGCCAAAGAATTTACCGTTTTTCTCCTCTGTGTCCTCTAAGGACGTTGGCGATTATGGATCTTCCCAATTTCTTCTCTTTTGTGCCTCATAATAAATTTTGTCATTGTTTTGTTTTTTATTTATCCCAACCCCTGTTCCGCCATCCATTTAGTTAAGCTCACTAAATATTTTATGCGTTGTTTTCCTCTATCTTTCTTAACGTCAATCTGTCCTGTGAGTATCAGATTTTCCAAGCCCTCATTCCTCATTAAGTGTCCCAGAAATGTCAACTGTCTCTTCCTGTATAAATTTCCTTTTTGTTTCTATTTTCTCTAGAACTTCGTTGTTTACATATTCGGATCATGGTATCCTCAGCATCCTTCTGTAGAACCACATTTCTGTTGCTTTCAGTCTCTTCATCATCTTTGAGGAGATTGTCCAGCGTTCACATATATCGCATAACTGTTCAGTACTCTTTTCTTTGTTTGTGACGACGTTTTCCCGTTTCTTAGTACTCTGCTGAGCTTTTAGAATGCATGCTGTTAGCGTTATGAGAAACGATATTTTATTCGTCTCATGTCAGTAGTATGAGATACAAATGTAAACAATGTGCCATTGACCAATTACACATTTTAAAGTCCTTATCTATTTAAGGTTTGCTACATCATTACTTTAAAAGAACGGCAAATAACTGGATAGTTGCTTTTACGACTTACGCATCTGTTCATTCTACTTATTGATTAATTGACACTTCGTTTCCTAGTAACGAAACCAACACTTAACAAATCTGTTAACCTCTATTTTTACATTCTCTCAGCACAACATCACGCTCAAGAAAATATTCTCACATACTCTCACAACGCTAAAAGTGGCCACCTCAAGATTAAAAGACTTTTATGTATCAACAACAAGTACATCAAAGTAGAGTGTTGGGAAGAAGGTAGTGACTTGGTTCATGAATATATTTAGTCTCTAATCGGATGGAAAAGTAGGTACCGTATGTCGTTGCTTATAAGACGCTACGATACATTAGACGCCCAAAAGAATTTTAAAGGAAAGAATCGAAAAGAAACTATCCCCAAATTTTACACACTGAATAGCATATTTCAGCACAAAAACCTGATCTTTCTTGACAAATTCATCACAGACAAGCAGCAATTTTATGGTAACTACTTAGAATTAGAGGAGAAAATTAATTGCCATCACCGACCTTCAATTTATAGGACGCAGCTTATGTTGGGTGGATATTTTATAGGAGAAAATGATACGCCTATAAGTACGAAAATACGGTTTGTACGAAGACACAACCAAATGAATCTTTAGTCATATTTAATGTTAAACAAATGAATTTTAATCATTTAACGTTAAACAAAAACATAATCATAAATAATTTGTCAATAAATTATAAAAGCCCAAGAGAACCGGTTTGGTTTGGTTTACTTTGTTTTACGGCATATCAACCTCAATGGGTTACTTAATACAGACAAGACTATTAGGATATGTTCATATGAATAGAATATGTATTAATCTTTTCTTTTTTATTCCAAAAATATGTTGCTGATAATTTTTTTTTTTTTTCAAAAACTTTTATTACTGTATTGTTGGTATATTCCCTATAACATTTTTTATACTTTTATAGTGTTTTGACCCCAGTTTGGGGGTTAACTATCTGCCCGTGGCTGGGACCATAACAGGAGCTACCACCTCAGGTCAGAGGTGACCTGGGAACAACATCGACAACAGACGACTTAGTTCCACACTTCTCAAAACCTCCAATCTCCCGATCAGAGGCTTTGCTGCCGGACTTGATGTTGAATGTAGAATAAAAAAAAAAAGAAAAGATTTTTATTCTACATTCAACATCATCACTTGATAAGACACTGGAGGTGTTGAAACAAAATGGCTATTTTTGTAGTGATTTTATAACATATTTATGTTATAATTTTTAAATAAATAATTATATATATAAAATAAATTATATATATAAAATAAATAATTATATATATATATATATATAGAGAGAGAGAGAGAGGGTATAAGTGACTCGCACCCAAAGTTTGTAAAAGTATTTTTGATACACCTGGTGTGTGGGTTGTAGGTTGTGTGTGTGTGTGTGTGAAAGTTTATATATATGTATAAAAATATATATATATAGTCATCCACAGACAGACTGTTCCACTGTATCAGAGTTCATAAGTGTGGTTAGACGCCTGGTTGCTCCTAGCTTGGATCGAAACCCGTCTGAATTGGTGCCAGTCGTATATTCTTACCCCTAAGCTGTTGGCGCACGGAAGGAATGAAAATGAATTTAAGCGTATTTGTTTTAGATAAACATACAGTGACTGAGAGAACTTGATTCGATTTACCGAAGAGTCTTGCATTATATATATATATATATATATATATATATATATATATATATATATATATATATATATATATATATATTTACGTATGTATGTACATGCAAGCTTAAAAATGACAATGTGCTGTGATTAAGTTTTTATATAGTTTTTCATGTCAGGAGATCAGTTATATAGAAATTACCCGAATATTTTATATATCCAAGCGTTTTCGGCTATACTTTTACCCATTATCAAAGATTAATTTTATTTTACTTTTAATTGTATATATGGATTGTTTTCTCTATTTATCTAGAGTTACAGGATTTTTTTCCATACACGGTCAGCACATTATGGCCGTGTTCATAGTTGATATTCTTGAGTGTTGGCTCTTTCCTTTTTTATAAATAATGGTTCCTCTATTTTTAGCCATTTTTACATGTGGATGATGCTATTATATCTCTATTATCAACGATCACGGATAGAGTGTGGTAGGTCCCCATGTGTATTTAGATGAGACCTAATTGTGCTGTGGTCCGAGAGATGTAACGTGAGTCTTCTTGTTAAACAAGTTGTAGTATAGCCAATATAATTAGTTAAGAATTTAGATTGGTCAGGAACATGTAAATTCGTAAATAATATTGGTTCTCTGTAGTTTTGATGTCATTTTATATGGTGTTTTCGACTCGGCAATGTTACCACTGGCGGACCGCTAGAGACCCACCGTTGGCCCGCCGGCGGCTGCCACCAGCAGACCGCTCTGGCGTTGCCATCGGCGGGCTACTAACGGCTTGTGTGTAATGATCTTTGGACAATCCTATAGACCTTTGATTGCTCACCCACTGTCATACAAGATCAGCTTTAGTTCTTCACAGAGGAAG
Source organism: Acanthosepion pharaonis (assembly GCA_903632075.3). Classification (NCBI taxonomy): domain Eukaryota; kingdom Metazoa; phylum Mollusca; class Cephalopoda; order Sepiida; family Sepiidae; genus Acanthosepion; species Acanthosepion pharaonis. Next base: position 5,412,440 of record CAHIKZ030001813.1, read on the forward strand.
AAGTGTTTTGAGGCAACAGCGATAAAAGCTCTACAGAAGTATACTGAGATTAGCATCGACG
>CAHIKZ030001813.1:5417500-5445000 GCA_903632075.3 Acanthosepion pharaonis
CACTATATATACATTTATATATGGGAAAATCTTTTTATATATCAAGAATAATTTTAGGGAAGGAAGCATATTTATAAGTGGACTGGGCAGGAACAGTATTTTTCATGCTTAAAAGCAATGTTCAGACCATGGAAACACACTGTCTCCGCTGGGTGTTGACCTCAATGTCCACTTTCATATTTACATACGGTATTCCCTGATATTGAGCATGTTAATGTAGCATACCTTAAAACTAGATTTTATTTATATATATATATATATATATATATATATATATATATATATATATATATATAAGCTGTATAAAATCTGTCTTAAATACGCAAGTACTTTCAACTGTACATACAGTCATCTTCAGGCATGGAAATTTTGTAAGGAAGGGATTTCTCCATTTTATATCATTAACTTTACTAATTTATTTTTGTATGAATGATTCATTGTAATGCAATATATATATATATATATATATATATATATATATATATATATATATATGGACATGTCCCTTCAGAAAATTATGCTCTTATGCCTCTCCACAGCTACCCTTTCTTTATTCTTAATTATCTGTGAATTGCATTTACTGTTGCTTTCTCTAGGGTTTTAAATTCAGAGTTGACCCCGAGACGGACTGAACCCCGAGGTTAGAAAGTCTCGTGTACCCTGCTTTCATATATGTAAGAAAGGATTTTAAAAAAAAATAGGTTTGATATTTGCTTACATTATATGAAGAGGGCCAGAAAAACGTTTCCGCATCCCCTCGCATACATGTGTGAAAATTTCTTTTCATGTTATATTATATACCATCCACTCGTAGTGTTATGTTGCTAAATAATTTCGTCGTTTGTAAACATATTGTGAAAAATACTTGTAAAATTTTATCAGCAATTTTGTGTGAATTCTATTTTAGTTGGGGTCCGAACACAAAAAAAAAATGTCGTTTTATTCACGTGAGTCTTAGCAAAAAGAAATATTTCTGGATTTATCTTTGCACTATATCCCAGGGCGCAATCCTGACTTTTATCGCTCTCGGTGCAATGTAACAAGACAGTTATCTGGTCGCCACGTTTTCTGATCTGAAGCAGGACAATACAGTTGTCACATTAGAATCAGGTTGAGATCAGCTTGTGGTAGAAGTCGATACAATACTTGCATGACTGACTACTTGGTACTGTTTGTGGACGCCATACTTTTGTCAATATTGTAATCGATTAAGTGGAGGAAGTTGAATTTACTTAATGACAGTACACAGGCATAGCACTGGAGTTTGCAAAGAAATAAAGAAATACAAGAGAATACGACCCTAGGGTACAAGAACAAAAACGATTTATTATTACTTTTTTACAGTGTGCTAAATGAAATAAGTGTATGCTTGTGAATAAGTTCATAACATTAGAGAAGTGTTTTCCCTTAAGTTTACTCGAGAAGTCTGTCAAGTGTTTGTCGTAATGTTGAAGTTGAGTTGTTTGATGTACTAAAGACTCTCTGCATGAATAGTGCATATATATATATATATTGCTCCATTGATGTGTGCTGATATTTTTATGAATAGTGTCGATGTACGTGAGAATAATAAAAGTGTCGATAGTGTGAAGATATTCTGTCAACCTTAGTAAGAAAAATATAACTACTGTTGATTAGCTAAGTTGGAATTCCTTTATATCTAAATAAATAAACGGACGTCTGTCCGTCTATGTGGCTGAAACTCGTCTAACTCGAGTCACAATTGCTCTAGATAGATATTTTATACCTTTTTGGAATCAGGATGATCCCAGGATTGAAAATACACCGGTCATCTGCTTGACCATTTAGCATTGGGACTTTTGTCTGGATGAGTAGGGAACTGTTAAAATGTGAAATTTTAAAATAACTGAAAAAAAATGAGTGATTTTAAAACTTATTAATTTGTATTGAGTTTAAAGTAACACATTTTTAAATTTTGAATTTAAAATGTTTTGCTTTAAATTCAGCTTAAAATATCTCCAACACTTTGTGAATTGAAGAAATGATTTGTTTTCTTCAAAATGCCAAGGAATCAGAATTAAAGTGAGAGGTTTTGTGACATGAGGTTTGAAGTTCCGCAGAGTTTGTGATTTGAAGAACTGAACTCGATTTTCAGCCTGAATTGGAATTCCGGTCTAAATCCGCCTTTTGGTCAGAATTGGATTTATAGCTTGAATCAGAGTTAAAGTGAGATCCACGGAGTGAATTGAGAAATTCAGAAGTTATTTCTTCAAAATTATTGAACCGGAGGCCCATTTAGCCCGTCACAGAAGCTAGCTTAAAAGCAAGTAAGAAGTAAACGAGGTTCAAGACAGGGTGCTAGGAAACGTTCCTCATCAAGATTGGACATATAAATGTTTATGATATTTTACTGTCTATTTGCTATTAGATCACAGTATTTACTGTTTTAATCCTATTTATGACAATTGGTTTAATCATTTGTCTCTCTGTCTTCGAAAAATGAAAACAATCGCTAGTCTTAATGTTGTAAAACTTGTTTGCCTTTCATTTTACGTTTACTGTCATTCTGCTTATGAAATTCCAAAATCCTTATCGTTCCATTCTGTTAATATCTACGATGCAATAAACTGTTAATGTTTTCCTCTTTCATTTTTGGAATTTAAGTACAAGCCTATGGTCAGCGGGCGATAAAGAACGCCTTTCTCTTTGTTGTGTCCCTTCAAGATGCGATTAGGAGGCATGTTGGGACAAAGAATGAGGAAAGAAGACCTAGTAAATCTAACACATCGTATATTGAAGGCAAGAGATGCGTGGCAATAGTAAATAATCAACTAGAAATACGAAGATGGATAGTAAAGAAAGAATTACTTAGAGTATCAAAATCAAGATGAGATTAGGAGATCAAGGTCCTTTTCAGGGAGTTTCATATCTCATTAGTCGGACAACCCTTCTGCATCGGCTAGTTAGAGACATCTTTTTTTCATCCTTTGCCATCAGGCCAGTCTATAACCTTCTTTTAAGGGTTATATCATGGTTCTCTGTAACTTTTTGTTTTTGATACACTAAGTCAGGGGTGGCCAACCTTTTGATTCCATGCGCCAATATTTTGTACGATTAATTTAAATGCGCCACACAAACATTCACTTCCTCTCTGTACGTGTTGTAATATGGACATATTTTAAAGTTATAATAAAATCTATTTATTTGAAAAATATATGCTTATCACCAGGGGCGTAGCCAGGAGTTTTGAAAGGGGGGGTCATCAATCAGTGCAATAAATATAAAATCACTGAAATGAATGAGTAGAAGTGGCTTAGTTTCTTTTCATTAAAAGGATGCAATGCGCCACTTGTAAGCATCCAATGCGCCACTTATTGCGCATGCGCCACAGATTGGCCATACTTGCTCTAAGTAATGCTTTCTTTACTATCCATCTTCGTATTTCTAGTTGATTATTTACTATTGCCATGCATCTCTTGCCTTCAATATACGATGTGTTAGATTTACTAGGTCTTCTTTCTTCGTTCTTTGTCCTAACATGTCTTTTTTTCTGATTGTTAACACCAGTTTTATTTGTAGTTCCTATTTTACTTAATTTCATCCTTTCTCGCGATCTCTGTCCACGGTATTCTTATCATTGGTAATCTAACGACATTTTTGTCAATTCAAACCTTGTCTTTATTTGTGGTAAAGTTATCAAACAATATAAACGATTAGATATTACATAGAAGACCAGTATTCTTTTCTTTGTTAATTAACCTATTCTTGTAAGATTCTCATTTATATTACCAATGGTAAATTCTCAATAGAAACAAGGATTTCAAAGAAAGAAATATCGCTTTAATAATTTTCAATGAGCAAAGTTGACTAAACTGTATTTATCCTTGACAGGGAATTTAAAAAATTCTTTTGGAAGTCATAAACCACTAAAATTTATTTATACAATAACCTAACCGTTAAGTTATGTGTTATATAAAATCTGCAATCTCTGTCTAATAAAATACACAATAAACTGCATTATAAGCGTTCGAATACAATGTATAGATGTATCTCAAATTTGTCCCCTAATTCTTTCATGACGTGGGCGACCAAATATAAAATACTTTGTCTTTATGAAAGCCGATAGTTGTATTTAAAATAAGATTTTAAACATTTTACATGGTCTTGTTGATAGAAACTCAGTAACATTTTGGCGTGAATATATTGTTTTTGAACTTGGTTACTTTACCATTATAATTCGAAGAATGCATTTTATTTATTCCGGTTGATGACCAGATTTTCAGTTTCTTAAGTTATTCCTTGCTGAAGAAAAACGCTCAATGAAAACGTTGAGTAGATAAGTAAGAACTTGTAATTTTTCTGACATAAGGTTTTGATGTCATTGAATCATTCAAGCGGCAATGTTTTTAATTAAAAAAAACAAACAGGTTGCACACTTTTACGTTCACTTAAAACCTTGGAATCTGAAGGAGTAGAGAAATAACGAAAGATTCCTTTGCAGAAACTAAGCGAAATATTAAAATATTGTAAAATATTGTTAGAAATAAAGAAAAGGCACTGAACTGCTATGTAATATCCAGTTTCTACTTTGCTCTCAGAGAGACTTTCATATCGCTAAAATATGCACAAAACTATATATACGTATTTACACGTGTTCCATGCGGGGAATAATATATCACATGTATCTCCAAAGCAAATCAGAGTGTAAGGAGAAACAAAAAGGAAGGGTCTTACATGTAATATTTTTATGACACCAATTTTAAACAGTCCGGATTCATCTATGTCCCAGGCAAGGAAATATTCTACGAACAGGAAACAGCCAGTCTTAGGTTTTCCCAAAACTGAGGACTGAGAGGTAGAGTTTCATTCTATATCTGCGCAAGATATTTTCCCAAAGGGAAACGGCACCATAGACTTGTAAGCTGCAGCAGAGGCAGATTAAGCCTTTGCCCGGATCATGAGGAGCCCGGGCTAAAGAAAGCAACCTTTCGCTTAGGCTACTATAAAGGAACTGAAATTTGACTGCCGCTTTTCTCACTGTATGGCCTGACGTCACTAAGCGGTCGTCGTGTGACCCATATGACATGGGAGATAAGCGCCCTCTGTATGCCTATACCTGTTTTATTCTTGTTTTATGCGACCTATTATGGAGAACATTTTTCCTTCAATCATCTCTGTATGTTGCCACTGTCATTCAAGAACTATTGAATCTATTTTCAGCTGCCAACTATGGTTATTATTTAGAATAATATATTCGCCGTTATAATTGGTTCACAAAAGCAGAAAATTACTTATGAATCAAACTGGTAATACAAGAAGCCACTCTGAAAATGGATATGAATTTTTGATAAGCAGCATCAATTCGAAACATTCGAGAGATTACAGAATTCTTTGGAAGCAATTACCATCATTGATACTCCACTATAAACTTTATGACAAGTAAATCTAGAAAATGGCTCTTATCAAGCATTTATTAAAACTCAACGATGTAAGGTCAATAATATGAAAGTTCTAAAACAAATAAACTTGTATCACTAGTTGATCTGCTGGCGGGATGGATTTTGCAATGTCAGGTAAATAACAGAATGGTCTCTGATATCTTCGATTCTACAATAAAATACACAATGTGACTTTATATATTTATTGGCCGCGGAGCCTTATTTAGCTTATTTAAGATCAGGGCCGCTGCCTACTACTCCCGATCCCATGGTTTTGATTTCAAGCTTGATTAGGGAACCCGGACAGTCTTTTATGACCCTCGCTATCTTATCAACAGTTACTTTTTCTACCTATATTTATATACGTAGAAAATTAACCTAAGCAGAACTGACTATTAAACAATAAAATATTTTCACGGATTTTGACGCCATTTTGTTTTGCTCGAAAACGCTAAATAAAATTCATTATTTTTTATCCATAATGTTGAATGTGTTAAAATTTTTCAACTTTTCATCAAGAAAATCTCAAGTTGTTAAAAATTGCCGCAAAACAGTGTTGATTTATTTTAGATGGTATGATCTATTATGACATGTCTCTAATTTGTATTTAGATATATCATATTGAAAATAAATACAATGTATCTATTTTCTAGTTGAATTGTTCACCTATATTGCGTATGATCCGTTATTGTACATAATTAGGTTACAATAATATTTATATGAATACTACCTTATGAAAATTGAGATGTAGTATAGTATCATAAATGGGGGCATGAGACCCTTGCACTGGTCTTGTGTCAGATAATGAAATATTCCGTTGCTATCATTCGACGTCAATACGTGAACGAAAGTCGTATTAACGATATAACAATGGAATATTTAATTAGTAAGTAGGAAAACTCATGCTGCTAATACTTTGTTTTGTTTTTATTTTCTTCTTTTTTGTTGTGATATCTTTTTTAGGAAAAGTTTACCTATAATAATGTAAAAACTAAAAGTCTTTCTTAAAGAACAACAGAGTTAATTGCATAGATATAATACTAGGCTACATGTAAAGAAAACATAGCCAGTGAAATTACAAAATTAATGAAGTATTGTCATCATTTTTGTAACATTTGTTTTTTAAGATAAGACACTAATCTCTCGAAATGTTTCGTAAAAACAGACGAAGATATTCTGAGAAACTATCTCCCTATTTATTATTAAAAAAAACCCTATCATGATACGAAAATGAAAGATAAACGCAGTAAAAGAGAAAAATGGTTGTTTATTTAAAACTAGTTTACATTTTATGAAATAGAACAGTCGGATATATTTCTCAGAGTACTAGGTGCACAATCCAAACTGAATTTCCCATCAGAATAGCATTCAAACCACAAGAATATAATATCTTTCCGTACAGATTCGATACATTAAAACTATTAGGATAAGATATCTAATGGGCATTATGTTTATATTTGCTAGAAGAGAAAGAAAAGTCCAGCTTTGAAATAGACGCAAGCCTTTTCTTCTTTTTGCTCAGAAAGGTTTACCATTATTCGCTAAACTATTATTCCAATGAAGAGCAATAGAAAACAATCTTGTGTATCAACTAAAAATAAAATAAAATTTTCCATAAATACTTTTCTTGAGTCTCTCTTTGCAGGAGAAAACCTCGTTAGATCAGACGTGCTTTAGATCGTTTCGGTTACGAAAGGCGACGCCAATTAAGCAAGGTCAAATTGTGCCTTATAATCCCAAATCCTTCCCAGACTCTCGAAATTTCATATCTTTTCAATTTCTTATCCAAACGTAAACAAAGTAATTTCTAAAGAAGTAATGGATTTTTTTTTTATTAATCCGACAGATTTTTTCTATCTGTGTTGTAACCTAGCTACTGAATGAGGAATAACCAAAAGGGGAGTAGGAAATGAAAATGGTAATCTTTATAACATCAACAAAATACAATACTCGCCAGCGGCGTGAAGTAGGTAAACCACTGCCAGTGATGAACTACTTAGACGGCATAATACCCCCATTTACAATAGTGTCCAACGTATTTATGAGGATTGGGACATACCCATTAGTGTTCATAAGTACGGTATATAAGAATCTTTAAATATTATTTTTAGTGGATACGCCTATTTGAATAGACGCAACGTTTGTTTTTTTTTTAAAAACAATATATATCTTGCTTAATCGGCGACGCTTCACGTGGCCGAATCGTTTGAATACAAATAATTTTTGTAATTGATTCAGATTCCAAAGACTATTTTTTTAGTTTTCTGCTGACAAAATATACCGATTCTCAATTAGAAAAAAGTATTCCATTTTTTTTAGTGAAACAAGTTCTTGGTATTCCAAGTTCCAAATAGCCGTTGTAACTTTTACAATCAACAGACAAAAAATATAGCCGGCATTTTTTTTTGTATTATCGCTTTAGCCTTCTTGGAAAATATTCTAATATAATTTGCATTTGTCTCTGACTTGTTAAAGTTCTACAAGAGTCCTGACTTATTTCTCTTGTTTATATTTCCGCTTACCCGGTACTAAAATTTGTATTGTTATTTTACTTTCACTTGCACTCTTCTTAATATTGCGTTTATGCGATGCGGACACATCTATTGGTTTGGTTTAATTTGATTTATTTTACGGCAATGAGTTATTTAATGCCGACAAGATTTTTATTACTGGTAATATTTTTCAAAAATGTATTGCTGTAATAATTTTTTTCCTCCAAACTTCATTGCTTTGTTACAAAAATGTATTGCCGGTATTAAAACCTATTTTTACACTTTCATAGCGTCTTGACCCCAATTTGGGGTTAGCTATTTGCCCATACCTGGGACCCTAACAGGTGCTACCACCCCGAGTCAAGGTGGACCTGGTTCCCCGTTCCTCAAAACCTCCTTATCAGAGGCCTTGCTGTCGGATGTATTTTATCATCCTACCGAGGACGCCACATCTCTTGCCCACCAGTTTTCCATTCACCGACTTGAAGATAGGCAGATGAATAACTGTTCTCGTTTTGCAATGAATATACACAAACTCATAAGGGCAGGTTACTCGCTGTTTCACACTATCCCTCTGACCCCAAACAAGACCTGTGGGTGTTAAACTTTCCATTCCCTTTCGTTAGAAACAAAAAAAAAAGCGAACTGCAACTGTTATATAATATCAGTCCTCCTATATGGCAGTGAATGCTGGGCAATCTCCTGAAAGAGGAATATGAGACTTGAAGCAACTGAAAAGTGGTTCTACAGAAGGATGCTGAGAATATCATCGACCGAACACGTGAGCAACGCTGAAGTTTTAGATAAGATGGAAACAAATATCAGGAAGAAACAGCTGAAATTTCTATGAGATATAATGAGGAAACAGGGCTTGGAATATTTGATACCCACAGGACAGATTGACGGCAAGAGAGACAAAGGAAAACAACGCATATCCTACTTGGCGAGCTTGAGTAAATGTTTGGTGGAACAAGTTTTAGGGGAAAACTTTAGAAAACTTATTAAGGACAGGAAATTGTGGAGAGCCGTGATCACCAACTTCCTGAAGGGACACGGCGAGTAGAATGGAGATGATGTCTTTATTGTGTGTCACAGAAATGTCAACTGTCTCGTTCTAACTTTCTGTATAAGAGTTCTTTGAGTTCCCATTTTCCTGAAAAGATGACTCGTTGCTAACAGGTTCGATTTATGGTATCCTCAGCACCCGTCTGTAGAGTTCATCACTGTCGCTTCGAGTATCTTCATTATTTGTAATTTATATTATCTTTTATGCTATTTAACAGATATTGATGGATTAAACTCATTTAAAATAACGAAAGGTATATTTAACATTTCGCTAAATTTTTTTAATCCATTACATCTTTGATTATTTTTTCGAGTTATAGTTAATTTTATTATTATGGGAATATTAAGTTCATAGAAAATAAAATGCATTATTTTTTTTTTATATATGAAGTAAACTTGGATGGAATCTGTTAAGTAATAATCAAAGAATTAGTGATAATTTAAACTTTAAAGCGAACACTGTCTTGTACAGCGATTCTTCAAAACATTGTCTTGTACAGCGATTCTTCAAAAACAAAAAAAAATATCAAATTCAATACATCAAACAGAAATAATGTTTATCAGAATCACTTTTTCTAGCAAATGGCACAATGATTACCAAAATAAAATTTCTTACCAATCTTTGATTTGGTTCAATCTTTAGCAAATCGTGAAATGAAACTTATTTTGAGCGGCCATTCTTCTAAATCTTTCTATATAAATACAAGTGTCCCCGCTGGGCTCTAACCTCGAACCTACTCAGTTGCTAATTTTATCAATGACCTTCCCAATGATATCAGTTCTCGACTCAGTATCTACGCCGATGCCACATCTATTTACTCCTGTTTTAATGGTTATTCTGATAAGTTCAATAAAATTAATTAAAATTAAAACTGATCTCGAAAATGACCTTCAATCTTTTGTTAATTGGGGTAATAAATGTGCTGGTAATTTTAAGAAACCCAAAACTAATCTGCTCGATTTTAATCGTTTTAGAAAACTCTATTTGTCTTCCATCATCAGGACTGATTCTAATCTTTAGGAGAGTAACATTGCGTTTTCTCAGTCTAGAGTTTTCCACTGATATAAAGCGAAACAGTTATGCTGAAACAATTACTAAGCCTGCTACCAGAAAGGTTGACTCATTTTAATGTGCTAGACAATTTATCTCTACCGAATCTGTCTTTCATCTTTATAAATCTTCAATAGGTCCGTCCATCAAATATTGTTGACGCATATGATCTAGTGTTTCTACAATATGTCTAGAGACTCTTGACAAGACCCAAAGAAGAATCTTCAATGTTATAAGTCCTTATCTGGCATTTCGGCTTCAATTACTTTCCCACTGCCATAGAGTGGATTCCGTGTAATCTTTCCATACATATTTTCATGGCAATTGTTCTTATGAGTTTTCCTCATTGGTACCTCGACTTTGTGAATTTATGAGAAGTACTAGATTAGCAGTTAGTTACAGTTAAAACTAATTAATATAACCGTAAATTATATTATAATAGTATATTTTCTCGCCTCTGGAACTCTCTTCTAGTATCCTATCAATATGATCTTCAAAAAATTAAAAAAATTAAATGCAGCGTCAATCGTCATCTCCTGTCTTTTTTAAATCGTTCTTTTATTGTCCTTTCTCATCAGTAAGGTTTTCTCATTTTTTTTAACTATCAGTAACTCCTTGCGTCTTCGTGGCTCTATCGACTTAATTTGGATTAAATAATTAAAAAAAAAAAGACGCAAAAAGACAACGAAAAACAAAATAAAAAAGATTAAAAATTTCGGGAGTTTTACACCCAAAAGAGCCTATAACTAGAGTATATAAGAATGGACTAAAATCTACAAGTACCCACAGCAAGCATACATAGGAGCATACACAAGTTGACTTACAGCAAGAACACAGATTTGCCCTCAAGAGTACCTACAGCAAGAACACCTAGGAGCATATACAGCACATTTGCATACATACGCTATGCCAAACAGAGATCTGACTCAAGTCAGATAAAATACTTGCCCAAACACACAACTTCCTAAATGAGTTACATCTATCTATAAACTCACATACAGACGCATATATATATATATATATATATATATATATATATATATATATATATATATATATATATATAATGTAATAATATTATCAAATCAATAATACAAAATTTTACAACTCAGTTTCATGTAACAACAATCATCAGGCAGAAATTCATTTAACCTATATATTCCCTAGATGTGTATTTTTAATTAAATATTTGTTTTTATACCAGCACGCAACCATAGGCTTGTTTATATATATATATATATATATATATATATATATATATATATTGAACAATAAAAGAATATTAAAAAATTAAAATCTTCAGACACACTGGGTTGTAGATTAATATTCTTTCGTTTTTTTTTTATTATTTCATTTAGATTCCTCGACTAGTTTCGGCCAAAATGGCCATCATCAGGATATATATATATATATATATATATATATATATATATATATATATATATATATCGATGATGGCCATCATCGAGATATATATATATATATATATATATATATATATATATATATATATCTCGATGATGGCCATTTTGGCCGAAACTAGTCGAGGAATCTAATGAAAGATTACTATATATATATATATATAGTAATGATGCAATATGGTAATCTGTATGGAATTTCTATGATGATGAAGATAGAGCGTTAACCTGAAAGATTTTTTTTTTCTGTGTTAATAACCATTTATTCATTTTTCTAAAGAAAGAAGTAATTTTTTCTCGTAGAATACATCTGAAATAGCTCGAACGACAAATAGTGTTTACACCAGCAAGTATATGAAGAAGGGGTTCAATTGCCGAAAAATATTGGGAATCTAATTTTAGTGTTATATACAAACCAACATTATATTAATATTCATTCCGGCTACTGCTATTCTCCGCGAAGACTTTCCCTTATGCAATCACTTGAATATTTAAAAGATCTACTGTTACTCTTGATTGGAACAATCAATGTTTCACTTTCAAGCATGATTTCAGACAGACAGTTCATCAAGTGTACGTGATCTGTTCATGGGTATTAAGCAGATTTAAGCTCACACAAGAAATGCTTCTCCCGTCTAAATTGTATAAACTTAGTCTGGGATTCGACGAACCGAATATTGCTATTTTTACCTACGCACCAACTAAGTTCAGTCTTTCTAGTCACCAGATTCTTTTGGTGTCGATTGGAAGTTGCAACTATTTTTTTATCTATGCAACTCGGAGAACTATTTTAATTTTTAATTGTCTATATATATCATTAAACGGAGCCCATGTAACATTTTGAAGAAAGTCTCCGGGAACCTCAGTTTTTTATTCACTGGTGAAAATCGCACGCTGAATAATAATGACCGTTCCTCACAGTAACTTTACATTGTCGTTAATAGTCATGTCCTACGAGTATTCTGAAACCTGCTCATTTAAAAAATCGTTGGGTTCAAGCCATGTCTCTGGTGGTGTTTAATCATGTAACTATTTTTGTTCTTTACAGAGTATTAACAAACGACAGTGTAGTGGTACACTACTAACTCCTAGTGCAAAAAGTGGGATTCGTATAGAAAAACCATAAATATCAAAGTGGTTAGTGTCGAAGGGTGCTAAGTCAGCTCAGAGAATCCATTCAACAGAAAAAGATCAAAGGACAGACGTCTTTGAATTGGAAAGGTAGAGAATATTTGCCAGTTGTAGCAATAATTAAGAGAAGTATTAATTGCGTCTGCCCGGTCATGAGGAAAACAGGAGACTCATATAAGATGTTTTTAAGAAGGAAATAAAAGTCTGGGTCTTTCCCAAACGAAATGAGTGCTTCTTCACGTCTATACCAGGTGAAAGAGTTTCTGAAAATAGATTCTTCTGCTGTCTTTTTTGAACGGTGATATATTTAGGGAATGTGCGATTGGGTGTGATGGATATCAAACCGGAATGAGAAATTGGAGACACCGTACCTTAAAAGACTTTAGGGTCTTAAAATCACACCCGACCTCAAATGGAAATTGTACATGCGATCCATCGCGAAAGATGCAGGTAAAATGATCGTCTGCTTGTAACACTCCAGTAAGTACCTGACTCCTTGTGCGATCCGCTACCTTTACAAGAAACCAGATCAGGCCAAAAAGGGATTACTGTTGTCATATTTGGGCGGGAACTTCACATTACTCACTTTCCAGTCTCGATAGAGTTTAAATGCGTCTCCGAGTTCTTTTGGGTGACGAATTATGTTCCTCCCTCCAACCCCTCTTTCACCTGGGAACCAAGGAATTTAGTCCCTTAGAGCCCTTCACGGCTAGGATCCACCATACCACTTATATTGTAGCAACACCAACATTCCCACCTTATTCCACTGGTGAGAAATAAGTTCCACTCGAATATCTTTTTCCCGCGAACTGTGGAACCGACTCCCAAGAGGGTGTTTCACAGACCATTCCAATGTTAACCTGTTTATTCAAGTCGAGGGTTAACCTTTATCTTCTCTTCCTATATATATATATATATATATATGTGTGTGTGTGTGTGTGTGTGTGTGTGTGTGTGTGTGTGTGTGTGTGTTAACACAACTCTCTACCGCGAGTGGTCCTCGGACCTCATACAGGCGGAACCTTAATGTAAAAAAAAAAAATAGGTGTTTATTTCAGAAGATTGCTCAGTCGCATTTGATCTGGCAAAACAAACTTGCTAACCATTACACTACACCGAAGGGCTCTTAATAAATTTCTAAGCGTAGCTTAGATGTGGCACAAGGCCTAAAGCGTGGAGCAATCAGTCAGGGTCGAAGTCATTAGCTGTAATTGATCTAGCTAGACAAGTTGTTAACTATAACACCGCGTCGAAGTGCCATTTTTCTAAGCGTAGCCTTATGTGGCACAAGACGGAAAGTGTGGACCAACCAGTATCAAATAAAATACTCAGTCGTTTTTTATTTAGTTAGACAAGCTCGGTAACCATTACACCACATCGAAGTACTCATCGTAATTTTCTAAGCGTAGCTTGGATGTGACACAAGGCTGAAAGTATACGACAACCAGTTTGGATCGAACTCACTATTCAGTCGCAATTGATCTAGTGAGACAAATCTGCTAACCATTACACCACATCGAAGTGTCCATATTTATCCTCGTATATGTCAGTGAATGTTTGACAATTTTCTTCACAGATAAAAAAGAGACTAGAAGAGGCAATGATGTAGTTCAAGATGGATACTGACTATATCATGGACTAAACATGTGAGTGATGAGCAAATTTTAAAAATAGCAACTAAAAAGCTACATTCATAAAATCAGAAATAAACGGATTAAATTTCTGGAACACGAAGAAAGAATTTGTGAAATTTAATTCATACAGAGTGTATTGTGGGAAGTCATGGCCGTTGGGAATAGAAAGGAACTTAGCTAAAGAATCTATGTGAATGGGTGGAAAATCAAAAATAAAGCGGTATGGAAATAAGTCAAGAGTTACTTAGGGCTAAAAGGGACCGAAAGCTGTGGAGAGCTATGATCGCCCACATTCAGAATGGTCACAGCACGTAAAGGAAAAAGATTCTCTTTGATTACATTAAACGCTAATATCAAGTAGAAAATTCCTGCAACCAGTAGCCAGAAGGTTTTTCTTGCCAAAGTCCATCTTGATCATTTACAAATCTACCATTTGTCCGTACATTGAATACTGTTGCCACATCTGGTCTGATTCCCCTGTTGTTCATATCGAGGTTCTTGACAAAATCCAAAGAAGGATCAACAATGTAATCCCTCATACCAGGTATTTACCGTATATACTGTTTTTTTGTTTTTTAAATATGTTCATCCCAAACAAGGCGGTAATGTCACTAGACTACAAGGGATTACAAGGAGTGAAAGTGAAAGAGAATGAGAAATCTGAGAAAAGGGAGGACTGAGGGAAGGAAAAAAAATCAACAGGGTTCAAGAAGATAGAAAATGGCGATTTCATTTAAATCTTTGAAAATTGTAGTTATCTGGGAAGCAAGAAAATGTAAAGTTCCACAGGTGGAAGGTGCGAGAAAAGAAACTAGTATAACTAGTATAGGACGAGTTTTTATGATCCGTTTTTAAAAATGGGGGGCGTACTATCGTGCGATCGTGAAACCTGTGACCCATCGGGGCATCATATGTACTACAGACGCAGTAAAAGGGTCGTTTATTGGGCAAGATAGCCTGATAAAGCCCAATCCTCTCCAGACCGGTTTTGAATTCGGGTTACCTTCTCCTAGATCGGTTGCCACCCAAGGCAATAGAACCCAATCTGTCCTGCTAATTTTACCCATAGCTATACATAAATAATTATTTTGAAGAGGTTAAAATTCATACATTTTCCTGTGACCGGTTGCACAATACACAGGTAAATCTTTTCTGGGGGTGGGTTAAAATTCATGCAGAAAAATTGAGGGGCCTCACTATGCCCGAAGTCGGCTTATACACGTGTATATATGGTAGAGAGAAATTAAAAATATGTATTTTTACTCTTACAAAACACAAAATAGAAATTATCTTCCCAAATTACGAAGCTAATTCTTATTTCACCAAACACGGAATAAGCAGAAGAATAACATAATTCTTTTGAAAATCAAAATTATATCCTTGTACAAAATAAATCAAATCCAGTTTTGTTTGTTTTTTCCAGACATTAAAAATGATATGCATGAGGAAGTGATGAAAAGTTTTCGGCTCAACACACTTTCCAAAAATGAATATCCTGGTATTAAATCATTGATTATTGATTTGGGAAAGTGAATTTAACTGAGAACCTTTCATCACCCTCTTCATTTCATATGTTAATTTCATTTTTTTTTTTAATCCATGATCACATTTTTTATATCCAACACAACGAACAACTTCCGCAATTTATATTTGCACTTGTCGAACAGCTCAGGTATTGATTTATATTTTTGTTTTATTATTAACGACCCTATTCATTTTAAGCTAACTTGTGTTTTGTGGAGACCAAAAATTATTTACCAATGTCAAATGTACCTTGATAGGCAATTTTATTTTATCAAAAAAGGTATATTGGTGACGAACTAAAAGAATAAAAAAGAGAAAAAAAAACAAACCCCTACTTCCGACGTACGCACAATTACACACAGTGCGCGTGCGCAGTCAACCTTGAGTAAATAAACTCATGTATATCAATATTTGCACGAAAAAATATATATATTTATCAATACTTTGATACTACCACTGACTCAAAATAACTTTACATTTGCATACATGGTTCAAGCTTAACGTTTAGTTGCAATCATGAGACAAATTTCAAATATTTCAAACCGCATTGGTGGTAATCTTAAGTGCAGTCGCCATTACAGTTATAACTGCCATTTTTTTTTTATACGAGGTATGTATACATCTGCCCTTTGAGCACTGCAAAGGTTATTATTCTAAAGCAATAAGATCTAGGTGTATGAAAACAAGGGCTTATTGGAAAGAGAATATTGGCATTTGTGATTTCGCCAATATTAAATACGAAATGAAGTGTGTCCTTGTATTTCTTTCTATGTTTTTTGCATTCCGTCCGAGGCTTTGAAAAGGCAAAACAATAAAATATATCAAATAATCAAATCAACTCGACAAGTCATAAATCGACGAAGAGAGCAATATGCTGCTTCAGAGTTTGTCTTGGCTTTAGGGAAATAGCACAATGGTGACAGAGAAGCACGAATTTTGATCGCATATGGAGGTTACTATAATTTTTATTACTTCAAATAATATTTTTAGTGGATACCCGTATTTGTTTAAAAAACTATTAGTTTTTAAAACAGTTTTTTTTTACATCTACCAGCCTGCAAACTCGAGAAAACTAAATAAAGAGGATATTGTAGTAAATTCTGTTGTCCATTGTTTTTTTATATTAAATATCCGAACGTCTGATTTCCAAACAATAATAAAATAATTCGTATGTACAACATATGTACATGAATTCAAAAGAGTTCAAAAGGAGTAAAGAAATAGTCTTATTTGAGATAATGTCTTTGGATAGTTCACCCACGTAAAAATATATAGTATTTAAACTATAGAGTTTGATAAATAATAATGATCGTCAGCGAAGATTCACTGACCATCTCTGCTGTTGTTGTTCAAGATAATCAGTTTGACGTCGTCGACACATGTTTCTTTGAGCATGCGCTTTAAAAGAAAAAATTCGGTTGCATCTCTGCTCGCTGAAAGTTGAAATTTGTGGATTTTATAAGAATTTTTTTTCCCGAAAGTAGGCTCGAGAAAAATAGTTTTAATTTTCTCTGATTTGACATTTATTTCATATGCTGGTGATATTTTTTAACCAATAGGCACTTTGATTTAAATTGTGCATGTTGTGTTTGGAAATTGTTTTGCATTTTTGTAATATTTTCTGTCATTGAGTAGAAAATAAAATTTGGGGGTGTTTTAATATGGTATGTATGTGTGCATGTAAACGTAAACAAAGTACTTTAGTAAATAATTAATGGATTTTATTTTCTAATCCGTCATATTTTTATTACTTGAAAAGTTATTTTTAGTGGATACTCGTATCTGAGTAGACGTTCCGTTCTGGTTTCAAAGGCTTATAGATAAAAGGCTTATTTCCTGATCACCCAGTCTTATATTATGATATTTATAATATTTCACATTGAAGATTTTGCAAGGTAAGATTGTAGTGTCTATAAAGTTTAGACAAAGATTATACCAAAATGTTATGTTAAAAAGCAAAATAAAAATAATTAAAAATACGCTCTAAGTTTAGAATTCAAATTTGCAGTGTTTACTAAGTGCAAATAGTTCATTTAAGAAGAAAATGCTCTTTGGTAAAATACACTTTCCAATTTACAGATAATTCGCTAAAAAAATACCAATATATCGAAAGATAGCCGACACTATATAAAAAGAAACTTCTCGAGTAACACTGTCAGTTACATTATTTCAGATTTATAGGAATTAAATTCTATACAGATTTTTCAGCCAATACAATCCCATCAGAAGGTTTGTTTGATAAATAATCATTAGGAAGGGCAAATACCATCAAAATACTCGTAGATGTAGTTATTAATCTAATATGTCTTGTTTTTTGACCATTTAGAAAATAACAATAAGAGCTCTCTTCACTACTCCCGCAAATTCTAGAAAAAGATTTTTGCGTGCCAGTTTGAAATTATTTTCTAACTAATGAAAACCTTTTATTGAATAATTTCAAACCTCTATTTGAATTTCCACCGTACGGATATAAAAATAGAAGCTTACTGCTCCTCGAGACTCACAGCAATTTCGGAGGCCTGTTTGATCTGCACGTGTCTTCACACACACACTCACACATACACATTGGAAAAAAACGACAGTCAGAAGCCGACGACGAAGGCCTTGTCCACGCACACAATAGAAGGGATTAACCAGCAATCGCCAACTAAGTTTTTGACTACGAACTCACAAACACCACCCTACGAACACCCAATTACTTTATAAGACAAACTTCACTTCAAGGAAAATTGAACATTTTATTGCTAGTGTATATTTCTGAAAAGAATATCTAAATGTTATTTAAACTGACGTTTTACTTCTACTTTTGCTTCAGCGAATAATCTTTTTATCTTTTATTTAAAAGATTTGTTGTTGTTGTTGTTGTTGTTATTGTTATTGTTGTTGCTGCTGTTGTTATTATTGTTGCTGTTGTTGTTGTTAAATGTTTGGAATCCCGACACTCAAATGGCAACAAAAACCTGGGTAAACGGATCACAACAAATGTTACTGTGCACGTAAATTTTTGACAAAGGAAAAAATTAGTATTAATCCACCGATGTTGGGTAAATTGTCAGAATCTGATCCGATTTATTTGCTAAATATACTATGTGAATTACACGCTATAATAACTGTTTTCATCTTAAGTATTTACAATAATTTTTTAGGTGGTGTGATCCTATTATGCAGCTTGAGAGTTGTTGCTTTTATTGTAAATAAATATATGTAATGAAGTATCACGGTACATTATATACGAAAATACGAGACTAAATCTTACATGCATAACATTTTAATAATGCCACCCTAATTAGAAAAGAATATAATTCTTTAAGGAGGAAGTACAATACACTAAGAGTTTAATAATTAAAATACTACCAATTATAAACACACGCCAAAAACATCACATTACATCGCCAACCTTTGTTGAATTCATTCTTGAAGGATCCAACGTATGCTTATTTAAAACAAACGGAAAGGTAAATCAGGTATCAGAGCGGTTTCATAAAACGTTTTCAAATGAACAGGTGGAAAAGCAACAAACATAAACTCTACTAAACGTAAAGACACACACGTTCGTTTTTAATCAATTCACCCCAAGAAAGGCGTTAATGCCACTAAGACGCAAGGGAAGGAGAAGGCAACAGAAGTAACCGGAAGCCCGATAATAGTATAAATTTAATAGTTTAGCCGAGGCAGTTAGAAATATAAATTTGAAGTAGAGTTTAGAAGGAACCGTAAACCCAATCCTAAACAGGAAACAAAGGATAAACCTCAACTCCTGATCAAAAGACAGGGGAGAAGTGTGAACTGGATGATTTCGAATATACATTATCCTCTGGTGCAAACTAGAACTTTTATACACTTACATATAGCAATATTTACGATTTTGAGGTATGCTTGAATCTGTTAATTTCTTTTCTTAACTTCGGATGGACGCGACAAATTATATTAACATTGGTTTAAAAGAGTCGAATGCACATGATATATGATTGACCAATGAAAATCAAACAATACTAAGATAAAAATAGTAGATTTTTTTCTTCATTTTCTCCATATCTTAGTCTCTGACGAAGCTTTAATAAAAGTGAAACATGTTAGATTGATAAACATTTCGAATTTGTTTTTTATTTTATCATACATAACATTACATTTTATTTTACTCCAGACTTTGTCAATTAATGTTGACTTGTATGGGTATGTAGACCCGGACACATTTTACATAGATCTTACATTCTCGTTAGCGATTTCTGAAACAGACTGCCAATTCTCTTCACTGAGGTGGGTGTTTATATATCTGCGTGTGATGCTGTACTTTTGCACACTTGTAGCCCAGGTGCAGCTGGGCTGATCTCTTGGGTTAGCACTCGGTGGCCAAGGGGTTAACTCTCTGATCAGCCCTAACCTGCTTTCTCTGAAGGCGACTGAGTGCAAAGTCTATACTGGAATGATCTAGGGGGAGACATATACTATATATAGAGAGTTACGGACACATCATATTGAAACACCGGGTCTCGTACAATCACCGAAGCCTGGCCTGTACGTGTGACCGATTGAAAATACCAGGTGCCATAAGCTTGGATGTGTGGGTGGTGTAATTGATAACGACTCTGAATTGGAAATCGGAGAGCTTAAAATTAGTAGAACTTGTATCAGTAAACCATTATTATCTCAAAAATATGCTTACAGTCTAAAAGGGTTGATAAGCCGTAAAAAAACAAATCAGTCAAAATCCATATATACCGGGTGTAACAGCAAAGTTGTCCAAATCGTATAACAACATGGATTGATAGTCTATCCCACAAAATGTTTAATATCTGAAAAAAATACATTAAACTAACCGGGTTTCTTTTATCCGGGTTTTCGGATAAGACGTTTAGCCATCTTGATACCATTTCTCGTAAGAATCACTGAAAAATCTTTTGAGTTATTCAGCTTGCCTTACTATGTCTTCCCAAGTGAGCCGTGGTAAGAGAAAAAAGATCATTCAGGCCTTCAGTAATGGTACCAACATTCATACTTTGACTTCCATCTTTAAAGTCCATTCAAGAACCATTAACAAAACGATAAATAAGTTTAACAAAGAGGAAACCGTAGAGAAGAAAACTGGATGAGGAGGTCACAACAGCAAGAGGGATCATCATTTCAACTTAGAGCTAAACACATTTTTATTGTTCAAAGTAGATCCCAATAGTGTTATAAAACCTCGGAGAATTACATAAATATACAGTGACACACATAAGTATTGGATACATGTTATTTTCTGTTATAACTCTAGTTTATGTTCGCCATTTTGCCTGATATTTGGTAAGTAATATCTCGTAAAGTTGTTTTAGTTGTATGTGGAAGGAAAATTAAAAACTCATGGTTGTATACATATTTTTATCAAAGTTCAAAATTACCCTATGCAAAAGTATTGGATACATGACACCTTTTTCAAATTCCCAATCGAAACTTTGTATTTTAAAAGACTTTAAATATTCAAATTTTCGATAGTATTGGGATGTTATCTCTGACCAATCAGAGAAGCACACAATTGTTTACAAGATAGTGCTACTAATCATCTGACTCTTTGATGTGCATTCTGCAATTCAAGGGTTAAAAATGGCTAAAACTAAAGAATTATCCAGAGATATGCGAGATAGAATCACTGAACGTCACAAAGGAGGAAAAGGTTACCGAAAAATTAGCAAAGAAATGAATCTAACACTAAGTATGGTAGGAAATATCATCAGAAAGTATAAGAAGTATGGCGACGCTACAGCAAACCTTCCAAGAAATGGAAGACCGAGAAAAATAAATGAGAATACTTCAAGGTGGATCAGCAGAAATGTGCAAAAAAAAACCCTTCATTACTCGTTCTGAAATTAAAACTGATCTTGAGGGTGCTGGAATTAATGTAAGTAAGGATATCATTAGCAGAGCTCTATATCGTACAGGCTTTCATTCAAGATCTCCAAGAAAAGTGCCTTTACTGAAAACCAAACATGTCAAAGACCGATTAAAGTTTGCCGAAACTTATGAAAAGAAAGGTATGCAGTTTTGGGAAAAGGTAATCTGGTCGGATGAAACGAAAGTTGAACTATTCGGGAGGAACACAGCGACAAGTGTTTGGCGAAAAAAAGGCACTGCCTTCAACAAGCACAATACCATCACCACAGTTAAGTTTGGGGGTGCTTCCATTATGATATGGGGATGCTTTTCATCCAAGGGCACTGGTGAGAAACAAGTTATCCATGGTAGAATGAATGGCAGCATGTACAGGGAGATTCTAGAGAAGAGCCTTCAGAAATCTGCAACTTCTTTAGGACATGGTCGGAATTTCGTGCTTCAACACGACGATGATCCCAAACATACCGCAAAACTTACAAAGGAATGGTTGGAAAATAATGGTATTAGTACTCTCATTTGGCCAAGTCAGTCTCCTGACTTGAATCCAATTGAGAATTTGTAGAATACTTTGAAGGTTAAAGTTCATAAGTGGAATCCACAAAATATCAAGCAATTAGAGGAATTATGCAAGGAAGAATGGGGTAAAGTAACGGTGGATCAGTGTGGAAAACCTGTGGCTAACTATAGAAAGCGACTGGAAGCAGTGAAACAAAACAGAGGCTACGCAACAAAATATTAAATTGATGTATCCAATACTTTTGCATAGGGTAATTTTGAACTTTGATAAAAAGAAAATGGATTCAACCATGAGTTTTTAATTTTCCTTCCACATACAACTAAAACAACTTTACGAGATATTACTTACCAAATATCAGGCAAAATGACGAACATAAACTAGAGTTATAACAGAAAATAACATGTATCCAATACTTATGCGTGTCACTGTAGCTTTAATACAATAGATCAAAACTTAATATAAAAATTGGACAATTTTGTTGTTACACGATTTGGACAATTTTGCTGTTACACCTAGTATAATAGCATGAATATTCATAGAATTTTGTATTTTTTTAAAATTTCAGATATATAAAGTTTTCTATGAGTCATAAAGAAGATCTAATCTCAAAAGACAACGCGGTATTGTAACTATTTCCACTATTTCCACGTACCATGAAAGGCATGGCCTGTGGAATGAGAACAACCTACCCCGCTGGATGAAATAATGGGATCGGTTCGAAATTTCAACGTATATCACCCGAAGAAGGCCGGAGTGTACAGCGGTCGATACGTTGTGAATATGACAATAAAGATGTGAACAACAATCCGAACAGTGTAAATAGAACTATATACGTTTAAAATATACTTGAAACTTGTGCCATCTTCATTTTCTGCAATGTTTTCGTTTTTATACAAGATGAAAGTATTTTTCTTGCTTTCCATTCTTTCTTAGTATGCTGGAAGAGTAAGATTTATTTGTTTTTTTTTTACGATAACTAGATGTGGTATCTGGTGAATTATTCTTTCATTGCGTTTTCATCTTCATTATTTCCTGCCACGTCGTATATTTATAGCAACCGTTAAATTTCCACAAGATACTTTTAAACGCCATCAGTGAGTTAGTCCCGAGAAAATGTTTCTTTTTTATTTTTGAATAGTGTTCACACGATACAATACCCTATAAAGGTTACTGAAAGAGGTTGTTGTATAAGACGTAATTATAAGTATTGTCGTATAAGGCGCAATTTATGAGGATATGTAGGAAAGATACAGGTTAACCCTAGACTTGAAAAGGTTAAGATTGTAGCGGTCATTTTATATAGAGATTTTTCTTCTGCTGTCATTTCTTTTAGTCCTGGATTTCACCAGGTTTTGGATATTCTTAATTTCTTTGTTACAAATAAGACGATAGGATAGGAGACACGGTGGAGTAATGAATAGCGGCTTGGATTGAGGAATCGGAGAGCCGAGTTCGAATTCCAGTCGAATCCATTACATTCACCTACGTGCTAATACCCTTGGGAGAGGTGTGAATCCTCTTCTTCTCTCTTCCGCTATGGGTAAATAACAGGACAGACTGGGTTCTACAGCCTTGGATGGTCTAGGAGAAGGAAAACTCTGAATTCAAAACCTGCGGAGGGTCGTTTGGGGACCTTGTGGAACGTAGTAATCGGCCTTTCAAAAAAGTGTGGATGGTCCTGCACGAAACCTTCACCACTATAATCAAATCTCATGTGCTATACATGCGGGTTTGGGGACCGCTTGTGAATTCCAAATTCCCATGAAACTCCAATATTGGAGCCGGCTCATCCCGCCCCGGGTGAATGCCGTTACAAGTACTAAAGTAGTAAATAAAATGATTAGAATTTTAGTTTTATTGCTCTGATTCATGATACAGTTTCGATATCTACAGCAATCCATCTTGTCGACCAATAGAAGACATTCTTTACTCTTTATACTTTTACTTTATTTTCATTGCATTTACTGCCATTGTAGCAGTTGAGTTTTTCAGAGAGTGTTAAACTTCATTTTGAGAAGTAATCTTTTTTAGTGGCAACTTTGACAGGAAAAAAAAAAGACTTTTCAGGGAGATATCCTTTGTGGAATCTATCTCTTAATTTAATGTGTTGGCTAGATATATCGGTCAACCAGATATTAGGCGTTGTTCAATGACTTCGAATCCGCATCAGTTTAAGATATCAGAACGAAAAGTTCTCTGCTCGAACTAACGGAAACTGTGTCTGAAAATATTTTATTAAGTCCATTTTCTGCTTTTCAATTCTTCTATAAAATCGATAAGGTTTCTGCGTTTATCGAATCACCAGGCGATTGAAGTAGTCTTGCGGAAACTGGGAAAAGCTGTACTGGAAAATATTCCTACCGGGTCGATAGGGACTAAAATGGTGTATTCCTTTCGAAGGACTGGTATCAATATCAGATATTAAATGATTTCTGGTGATTAAAGAAGAAGGTAAATGTGTACAAGAAAAATGAGTGAGAGAGGAAGTGAAAAAGAAAAGAGAAAAATAAAATAATATAACAAAATAAAGAAGTTACAGGAAGTGGGTGAGAGAGAGGGGGGAGAGAGAAAGTGTGTTTAATATTGACAAAATTAATACATATTAACTATTTTCTACCTAAAATTCGACTTATAAAAATAAAGGAATATATCCAAGTAAATGTTTCCACCTTTTACAATCATAGCATGCATATACACACGTGCACGCAAATATATATATATATATATATATATATATATATATATATAGTGAGTTGGCTAATGAAGCTATTGAGGATGTAATCCGGAGAGCTCAATGTAAAAACAGAGCAAATATTAATCATATTAAGAAACAAACAACTTTAAGTTTTCATGGGATTATAATTTATTTCCTTGGGATCGGGATTTCCTAATTCATCAGATCTTCATTTTCATACAAAAATACTGTTGATTAATTTTTCCTGATTCTTTTCGAAGCCTGGAAAAATTAATCACCAATACTTTTGTATGAAAATGGAGATCTGATGATTGAGGACCAGAATCCCGGTCTTAAATTATAATCCCATGAAACCTTAAAATTTTATATATATATATATGTGTGTGTGTGTGTGTGAAAAGTATATATAAATATTTATATATTATATGCGCGGTACTTCTGACGATCGCTAAAGCGTGAAACCCAGGGTCACAAACTCACATCTATCCAACTATATATATATATATATATATATATATATATATATATATGAATGAAAAAAGACAAGTGAAAAGATTTACTCTTAGATATACTCCATCTTAGAATATATAAATAAATATATATATATGTAAGATAAATAGATGACATTTTCGTTTTAGCTAAAAATGTTGATCAAATTACACAGCCTAAAAACAAATCTGTAAGTCACTCCGTCCTCATATTTACACTAGAACTCAACATTAATAATAAAATTCCATTCGTTGATGTACTTATTGATTCCAGGACGCATAAATTTACTACTTCTCTATATAGAAAAACCACTAGCATTAATTTCTGTCTGCTTATTTATAATAGTGAATACATCCAACAATATAAGTTAGCTGTTATAAAAAATTTAATCCAACGCACACAAATGATATATTATTCGAAAACCATATTCTATAAGGTAATTACATAATTTCAAACACTTGTTAATAATGGATTTCCTAATTTCGTCATTGATCAACAAATTAAAATAAACACATGGTTCTGTTGATAACATTTCTTTCTTTAACGTGGTCATGTACGACGTCATAGAACCGTATTACGAATTTACGACTTGCGTCTGCTATCCCGCTACCGTTATCGTCGCATAGCAATCTTCTATGTAAACATAGTAGGATGCCATCTTTGATAGTGAACATCTCCGTTATAATGTCAATATAACCACTCTGAGGATGGCTCATGTGAACTGACAGGTTAGATCGAGGACCAGCATAATAAAAGTATCCAAATGTTGGACAATTTTTGTCTTTATTTTCTATATTATAAATATATTAAAAATAAATATACTTTATAGCTCTGTTATTCTACATGGAACATTATTTTATTAACACCAGTACTCAATGTATGATATATATATATATATATATATACATATATATATATATATATATATATATATATATATTAAGACATTTTATGTTTATACATTCTTTTTTTATAGATACAAATATTTAAGTAAATGCTCTGTGTTTCTAATAAACAGTAGTAAAATCGACTTTGTTAACCGAACGCTCCTCTGTGGCCCAATCGGTTAAAAGGCACGTCAGGCTATTTGACGGTTCCGTATAGGATACAGGTCCGATGCCTGTCGGAGGACGAATATTTTCTATGAAAATTTCTCGGACATTCAGGCCGGTAAATGTTGTCTAATACTGTTTTATTATAAACAGAGCATTTACTTAAATATTTGCATCTATAAAAATGCCTTAAAATAACTGTCGGACTATATATATATATATATATATTGCAAGTACACCCATCTGCGAAGGTGGTTGCAGATGCCCAAGCATATACAGAGCCAACTTGGATGTACTGTAATGGTTAACAGACTTGTCTCAGTAGACCCAGGTATTTTTCTTGGTTTCAACGTTTAACAACTGAATAGTGAGTTTGATCCTCATACTTTCTCGCCTTGTGCTACATCTAAGCTACCCTCAGAAAATCATTTGGACACTTCGACGTGGTGTAATGGTTAGCAAGTTTGCCTTGTTAGATCAGTTACGACTGAATAGTGAGTTCGATTCTTACTGAGTGACCCATACTGTCGGCCTTATGCCAGTCTTAGAAAATCACCATATACAGGGCGGTTTATGTGTCAACTATGCTGAACAAATCTTATTCACAGTTTCTCTGTGGGAAAGCAATATGTATGTATGTATTAGGTTGGTGCAAAAATAATGACGTAAGAATGTCGTTTTTTGACGTCAAAAACGACATTACGTCATTATTTTTGCACCAACCTAATATTAAGTTACCGTGTTAATGCAGTCTCCGTTAAGATGGATGGTCATAAGAATGCCTAATCACCGACTTATAATAATTCATAACGTACAGTCAGTTCTCTGGTGGTAACCGTGACGCCTGAAGATTTCTTCTGAGATAAAAAAGTAGTATAAGGTAAACTGAAATGCAGGCAAATTTCTTCGAGAATGATGTTCCAAATCGGAAGAACTAAAAATAATTCTAAAAGGCTGGAATTATCGTTATGCGAAGTTTAGTATTGACCACTTCAGAGAATTAATCAATGTCGTGCAAATAATGATTCGCGAAAATTTCTATGGATTTTCAATAAATATTGGATTTTTGCAAGGATCCCGCGGACTTCGTATCACGTAACTAGCAACAATCATAAATAGGGGCAGTGAAAACGGTTATTCATTGCCCCCCCCCGCGCTGAAAATG